>MDKJ01066256.1:0-107684 GCA_005239525.1 Nicotiana knightiana | reverse complement strand
GAATATCAATTTAACTTGAATTCATCTTTAAGTTAGTTGTTTATTTAATCTTTCGATTTACTAGTTTAGATAAATTATAGTTAAATATTTGTTTGAGTTTAGTTTAGTGGATAGTTAATCACAAGTCCCTGTGGGTACGATATCTGGACTTCAATTCCTATATTACTTGTCGACCACGTACACTTGCGTGTGCATTGAGAAATCAACCAACAAGGGTCTTTTGTTCTACATACTAGTACTATTCCATATGTACTAATGTCCCTTTTTCCAGAGAGCGCTGCATCTTTAATAGATGCAAGTGGGTCGATAGCACGTGGAATTGATAAGTGATAGCAACATACCCTCTCCTCTGCTGATTTGGTGAGCCCCACTTTATCTCGAGGTCTTATATCTTTTATCCTTTATTCATATCATTTTGAGGTATAGTAGGGGCCTTATTGCCTGCACCGTCATAGCACTCTTTTTTTCCTGTTAGAGGCTCCGTAGACATAGTGTGGGTTATATTCGTTTTTGGGAAAGTTAAACTAAAAATGTTGTAATTGTATCATTTGTTACACTTTAATTATGATTGTACAACGTACTATTTTGAAGTTTTGCTAATGACATAACTAATGGAAATGAACCAGTGTTGTCCACACGACTTCTTATAGACTAATTAATGAAGTGCATTCTTCTATTTGTTTGTGGGTGATTTAGGTAGATGGTACTATGCAGGCTTGCTTGGCCAAGGTAACTCTGTTGAGCGCTGGTCGCGCTCCCCGAGGTTAGGGCGGGTCTAACATAGTATTAGATCCAAATGTTTCAACGTGTCCTACGGTGTCTTGAAGCCGTGTCTAGAAGAGTCTTTATTATTAGTGTGTTGTCGACCACATCTATAACAAGGAGGCTACTTGGGAATTTAGGAATAATATTCTTCCTTGATGATCTGGATTGTGCGATAAAGCTGATTGTAAGATTGTTCCTCATTTAACTCGTGCATTGCTCTAAATTTTTAGTATATGGCGCTCAGGAAGAACACAATAATTGACCAAGGAGCCAATGCCACCCCAGGAGTGGCATTAAACCCTTTACTTGATGATGTGTGTGAGCACCCGAGGACTGAGAATATTCCTCCGACTACTACATTGCTTGATTCCACTGCACCTGGCCAAATTACATCTGAACCTTCACCTACTAAGGGTGCAACGATCCCTCCAGTTGGTATTCCAGTTCCACCTCCAGCCCCAGTTCCTGGTCTCGGTGTATCTGATGGGGATCTTAGGGGAGCCCTACAAATGTTGGCTCAAATAGTAGCATCCCAGGCCTAAAGATCAGATGATGTACCCACTTCTTCTAATCATCCATGGGATTCCACTAGTTCCAGGGTGAAGAGATTCATCCAGTTGGACCCTCCAGTGTTCACAGGTACTTATCATGAGGAGGACCCCCAGGATTTTAATGACGAGATGCACAAGACTCTCCGAGTTATGCGTGCTATTTAGACGGAGGGAGCAGAGTTGGCCTCCTTTCGTATGAAAGGGGTGGCCTACTCTTGGTTTGAGATGTGGGAGGACTCCCGTGAGGAAGGGAGACCACCGACGAGGTGGAGTGAGTTTGTCGATGCCCTTATTGATCATTTCTTTCCTGCTGAGACTCAGGAAGCCCGTGCCACCGAGTTTGAGAACTTGAAGTAGGGGAGAATGATTTTGTGGGAGTATCATATGAGATTCACGCGCCTATTCAAATATGCCATCTATATGTTGCCTACTTGGAGGCTTTAGTGCGCCGGTTTGTGCAGGGTCTTAGCCCCTTGGTTATTAATGAGGAAGCTATAACTGCCTTGAATTTTGATATTAACTATGCTAAGATAGTGGCATTTGGTAAAGATGTGAACTATGTTAATATGGTGGCATTTGGTCAAGCCACATAGACCCGCAAGCTGAAGCATAGAATGGAGCTAGAAAGTATCAATAAGGCCCGATCAGCGGGCAACTTTAGTGGTACTTCTGGTGGTGGTGGTGGTAGGATAGCTTTCAGGGAAGGTTCATCAGGGCCTTCACTATATTTTCCTCAGTCGTCAGTTAGTGCTCCTCCATTGGGGCCCAGTTAGTAGCAAGGGAGCCGTTTTAGACCTAGCCTGGCAATAGGGGATCCTACCAGCAGGGCCGGACTGGTGGGAGATTTTAGCAGCAGTGGAGGATTTTATGCCACAGGTGGGGGAAAATGCACTTTGGGACCTGCTACATGGACCAACCCATATGCTACATGTGTGGTATGAGGGGTCACATTCAGAGGGATTGCCGTTCGTCTCACCAGAGCATGGGCAGGGGTACATCACAAGTAGCCAATTTTGCAGCTACTACATCTTCAGCGCCTCATCCAGCTCGAGGCAACCAGCACCCATATGGCATGGTGCAGGTAAGGGTGGTACATAGAGTTCGGGAGGACCTAGCCGCTTCTATGCTATGAGAGGACGCCAGAGTTATGAGGCTACTCCAGATATTGTCATAGGTATATTGACTGTCCAATCTCATGATGTGTATAATCCTATTGATCCCGGTTCCACCTTGCCCTATGTCACTCCCTATATTGCTATGGAATCTGGGATAGAACTGGAACAACTCCAAGAGTCGCTCTCTGTATCTACTCTGGTTGGTGAGTCTATTATGGCTGTGCGTGTTTATATGGATTATTTTGTCATGATATGTGGTCGGGACACCATGGCCAATCTCATTGAATTGAGGATGATTTATTTTGATGTAATAATGGGGATGGATTGGCTTTATTCATGGTTTTCCAAGCTTGAATGTCGAACCAAAACCGTTAGGTTCGAATTTCCGCATGAGTTAGTGATTGAATGTAAGGGGGATGATGTGGTGCCAAAGGTTAGGTTTATTTCTTACCTTAAGGCCACGAAGATAATTAATAAGGGGTTTACTACCATTTGGTCCGGGTTACGGACACCGATGCCATGGTACCTACACTTGAGTCTATGCCTGTTATGAATGAATTTCTAGAGGTATTTCTGGATGAGCTCCCTGGGATACCACCAGACAGAGAGATTAATTTTAGGATTGATGTGATTCCAGGAAAGCAACCTATATCTATTCCACCCTACATGATGGCACCAGTAGAATTGAAGGAGCTAAAGGAACAATAGAAAGATTTGTTAGACAAGGGTTTCATCCGACCGAGTGTGTCGCCTTGGGGTGCACCAGTTCTATTTGTATGAAAGAAGGATGGGTCGCTAAAAATGTGTATGGCAGCTGAACAAGGTTACAATAAAAAATAAGTACCCGCTACCAAGGACAGATGATTTGTTTGATCAATTGCAGGGCGCGAAGCACTTCTCCAAGATCGATTTAAGGTCTGAGTTTCACTAGTTGAAGATTAGGGAGCAGGATATTCCGAAAACAACTTTCAGGACCCCGCATGGGCACTTTGAATTTCTGGTAATGTCTTTTGGCTAACAAATGCCCCCGCAGCTTTCACGGGTTTTATGAATCGAGTCTTCAAACCTTTCCTCAACTCCTTTGTGGTTGTGTTAATTGATGATATCCTTGTTTATTCGCGAAGTCAGAAGGACTATGCCGATCATCTCAGGGTAGTTTTGCAGGTCATGTATCACCACCAGTTGTACGCAAAGTTTTCGAATGTGAATTTTGGGTTGAATATGTTACATTCTTGGGTAACGTTGTCTCTAGAGAAGGAATTAAGGTTGATCCTCAGAAGATTTCAGCGGTAAAGAATTATCCTAGACCTACTACCCCAAAAAAGATTCATAGTTTCTTGGGCTTGGCATGGTATTACAGGAATTTTGTGGAGGGTTCTTTACCCTTGCCACTCCGTTGACTAAATTGACACAGAAGGCGGTTAAGTTACAATGGTCAAATGCTAGTGAAAGGAGCTTCCAGGAGTTGAAATCGAGATTGACTATAGTGCTAGTGTTGACCCTACCAGAGGGCAAAATGGGTTTGTGGTATATTGTGATGCTTCAAGAATCGGACTTGGGGTGTGTATTAATGCAACATGACAAGGTTGTAGCTTATGCTTATAGGCAACTCAAGAATCCTGAAAAGAACTATCCAACCCATGACTTAGAGCTTGCAACGGTGATCTTTGCATTGAAGATTTGGCGTCATTATATGTATCGAGTCCATGTGGATATATTCACGGGCCATAAGAGCCTTCAATATATTTTCTACCAGAAGGAATATAATTTGAGGCAGAGAAGATGGCTTGAGTTACTCAAGGATTATGACATTGATATCCTATATCATCCGGGGAAGGCTAATGTTGTGGCAAATGCTCTTAGCCGGAAATATATGGGTAGTTTGGCTCACTTGGGGGCATACTAAAGGCCGTTGGCCCAGGAGGTTCATCTGTTGGCTAGTTTGGGAGTTCGTCTTGCGGACTCTAGTGAAAGAGCAGTAATTGTGAAAAATATGGCTTAATCATCACTTGTTGTGGAAGTCAAAGAGAAGCAATACAACAATCCATTGTTGGTACAATTGAAGGAGGGGATTCATAAACATAAGACTATGGATTTTCTCTCGGCATGGATGATGGTACACTAAGGTACCAAGGGCGGCTATCCGTTCCAAATGTAAAAGGTCTCCGAGAAAGAATCATGGCCAAGGCTCACACTTCTAGGTATTTTGTACTTCTGGGATCTACTAAGATGTATCATGATCTTAAGTAAGTCTACTGGTGGAACGATATGAAGAGGAATGTAGCGGACTTTATGGAAAGACTTCCAAATTGTCAGCAAGTAAAGGCCGAACACCAAAGGCCATGTGGGTTGGCACAGAACATAGAAATTCCAATATGGAATTGGGAAATGATTAATATGGACTTCTTGGTGGGACTGCCGCACACTCCGTGCAAGTTTGACTCAATTTGGGTGATTGTGGATCGACTCAGGAAATCATCACACTTCTTACCTGTTAAGGCTACCTGCACTTCATAACAGTTTGCTTAGTTGTACATCAAGGAAAAATTCAGGTTGCATGGCACTCCAATTTCTATTATCTCAGATCGAGGGGCACAATTCACGTCTAATATTTGGAAGAAATTTCAGCAAGGTTTGGATACTCAGGTGAACCCTAGTACAACCTTTCACCCGCAGATCGACGGACAGGCAAAGCGGACTATTCAGACGCTTGAGGATATGTTGTGCGCTTGTGTTCTTGACTTCAAGGGTAGCTAGGAAGATCATTTTCCACTCATAGAATTTTCCTACAACAATAGTTACCATGCTAGTATTCAGGTGGCACCATTCGAGGCTTTATATAGCAAGAGATTTAGATCTCCCATTGGGTGTTTCGAGATTGGGGAAGCAGAGTTGATAGGGCCAGACCACGTGCATCTGGTTATGGAGAAAGTACAAACCATTAAGGAGCGGTTGAAAACTTCCCAAAGCCGTCAGAAGTCTTATTCAGATGTTCGTCGCAGAGATTTGGAGTTCAAAGAAGATGATTGGGTATTCTTGAAGGTTTCCTCTATGAAGGGCATAAGGCGATTCGCTAAGAAAGGAAAATTGGGTTCGATGTATGTTGGACCATCCAGAGTCATTCATACGATCGGTCAGGTGGCTTACAGGCTACAACTACCACATGAGATGTCATTAGTGCAACCGGTATTCCACGTGTCCATGTTGAAGAAGGTGGTTGGAAATTCGTCGCTTAATGTCCCAGTTAAGACAATCGAGGTTAATGAAGAATTGACATATGAAGAAATTCCAGTTGCAATTCTTGATAGGCTAGTCCGAAAGTTGAGAAACAAAGAGATTGCCTATGTGAAAGTGCTATGGAGGAACCAACAGGTTGAAGAGGCCACATGGGAAGCCGAGGAAAGAATGAAGAAGAAATACCCTAATTTATTTTAATAGCTATGTAATTGCATCTATGATGTTAAGGGCTAAATTTCTACAAATTATGATTTCCCATGTACAACTTGTACTAAGAATATTCCTTCTTGGTAATGCAATGTTTATGGCGTTGTTGTCAGTGTTGTTTCGGTATTATTTTGTATCATTATGTTATGGTTATGGTGTTAGTATTGGTTTCTGGGATTTGATGGTAGGTGGTAGGCCCTGTTACAGGGGAAACTCTGGCAAAAATTTTGGAAATTTGGGGAGTTAGTAAAAAATTAGGACTGCTAATGTGTGAAGTAACAGATGGATCATGTTGAGTACTAATCAAAGACTTAGACCCTCATTCGAGGACGAATGATCTTAAGTGGGGGAGGATTTAAGGCCCCGTAAAATTTTGCCTAAACCCTGGGGTCTCGTGGTGCAGAGGTAGGTTGGGTTTTGGGGTCGTATATCTTTTGTCTTTATATATTATGTTTTGAGTTATAGCCGGGGACTTATTGCCGACACTATCAATCATACTCTTTTGTATCTATTAGAGGCTCCGTAGACAATGTGTGGGTGGTATATTGGTGTTGGGAAAGTCAAACTAGTAATTTTGGTAACTGCATCACACGTTCCACACCAAACTATGAAAGTGTATGTATTTTGAAACTTCTAGATGATGAAACTGCTGATAATGAGTGGTGTTGTTGTTTACATGAATCTCCTCACTGTCTAACTAGAGAAATAGATCTTCTCTTTATGCATGAGTGAGTTCAGGTAGAAGGTATTGTACATGCTTGCTCGGCCAGGTTATCTCGGTTGAGCGCCGGTCGCGCTCCCCGAGGTCGGGGTTGTAAGGCCCCAAAATTTTTACCTAAAACTCGAGTTTTTGTGGTGCCGAGGTAGGAGTATGTGTTAATGATAGTTTAGATTCTTTGTGGCGAGATTTCTCAACGTAGTACCTAATTTTTGGGTTGAACACTATGCTGGGGAGTTGAAGGAAACGGCTTGGGAGAAAAAGACATTTTGTGGCCCACTATGCAGTCGTAGAATCACTCTACGGGCCGCAGAGTGAGCCAGTCAACTAGGAAACTTTTGGATGACTTTTGCGGATAATTATGCGATATCTAAACAATTTTGCGGGCCGCACACCAATCTCGAAACCAACATGGAGATTTTGTGGTGGGGAATTTTGCGGCACATTATGCGATCGCAAAATGGGTCTGCGGGCAACAAAATAGCCGCATACTCAGGCAGTGGTACCCAGCTCTGGAGGGACATTTTGCGGACCGCATAAGCATTATACGGTCACATATGCGACCACAGACCTGTGTCGGGGCTCCTATTTTTCTGATTTTTTAACCCGACCCCATTCTAATAAAACACCCCCGGGGATCATTTTAAAGGGGAAAACATATATTTCTAGAGAGAGGGAATGACATAGAGTGAGAGAGGGAGTTACTAAGCTTCATCCACCAATTATTGCTCAAAGTTGAGGAATTTTCAAGGAGAATTCAATAGGTCTTCATCCTAGAGGTAAGTTTCTACTCCATAGCCCTGAATTTCGTGATTCTCATTGAAAATAGGTAATAAGTCAAGAAATTCTTGGGTGTGGGAGTTTTTTATTTTGCATGCATGTACGATCAAGGGATGTAGGGAGATTGTTGAGCTAAAATGGTAAATAATGGGTTGTGGGATGATGGAGTCCTCAATTAAATGGACTTGAAACCTTAATTCACACATAGTATTTGATAAAATGCTCAAGTGAGCTGGAACTATGAACTCCTTCCTAATTTGTGTTCAATATTTCTATATCTCTAAATAGATCAAAATGTCTAGGATTTCCAGAATATTGTAGTAAAGTAAAAAAAGCTTGAGGCAAGGTATGTTGGCTATACTCTTCTCTTAGAATCGAACCCGCAATGTCCTTGTAAGTCTTGTGATGCTCTTTATAAATTGAAATTTTTGTCAAATAAGCCTTGTGTCAAAATGATTACGCGTTCTATATATATATTCCAAAGATTCTTGTCATGTTGAGTTAGTGTTTAAGAATGTGGTTCAAGTACGGGATGTGTGATATTTGTTATGATTAAAAGCGTGAATTTTTTTGAAAGCTATCATGTCAATTATGTAAGAAGTCGCATGTGCCTAAGACTCTAAAATTGCTCAAGTATGTGCTTAAAGTCTTAATTTGAAAGGCCTTGTTGTTGATTATCCATGTCAATCACTGAAAATGGAATAGTAAGCTTGAATTATTGAATACAACCAATGTGCCGAGAATGATATTGTGCTATGGCCAAGGGTGCCAATAGAATGAATGACATGTAAAAGAATATGAATTGAGTGGTAAATAATTTTAACAATAAATGCTTTGGGAGTATCGTTTATCCATCAATTAAGGGTAGGTCGGAACAACCTAACCCAAAAATGATACGTGCCCGTCTAGGAGTGATTGAAGGGAAATCCCCGTGTTAATGTTATGAGACAACTTCCCCTTATCTAGGACGAGATTGGTGTTTTGAGATGTTTTCCCCTTAAAGAGGGATGGGATTATTTCTAGCTAGATGTGATGTAATATCGTCCCACACGACATTGTGGTGAGACGGCTTAGGCGATCGAGCTGAGATCGGATGCTATGCCACGCACATGGTAGTATTGTGAGTGTATGTCTCAGGGTGACACGACTTAGCCGGTCGGATGAGATTGTACTCCATGCTAAAACACAGTGGTATATCGGTGCTAAACATCTCCTAAATTATATTACCAAATCCTAATTGAAATTTACCTTTCCCATGACTTGACACCTTGATACTGTTTGTCTCTTATTGATTTCATGTTTTATTCTCCGTTTACTGTTGCTCGTTCTATTGAGAGGGTGTTTTGTTCTACATAATATTACTATTCCATATGTACTAACGTCCATTTTTCTCGGGCGCTGCATCTTTAATGGATGCAGGTGGGTCGGTAGCAGGTGGCATTGATAAGTGATAGCAACATACCCTCTCCTAAATTATATTACCAAATCCTAATTGAAATTTACCTTTCCCATGACTTGACACCTTGATACTGTTTGTCTCTTATTGATTTCATGTTTTATTCTCCGTTTACTATTGCTCGTTCTATTGAGAGGGTGTTTTGTTCTACATACTAGTACTATTCCATATGTACTAACGTCCATTTTTCCCGGGCGCTGTATCTTTAATGAATGCAGGTGGGTAGGTAGAAGGTGGCATTGATAAGTGATAGCAACATACCCTCTCATCTCGAAGTCTTGTATCTTTTATCCTTTATTCATATCATTCTGAGGTATAGTAGGGGCCTTATTGCCGGCAACGTCATAGAACTCTTTTGTTCCTGTGAGAGGCTCCGTAAACATAGTGTGGGTTGTATCCGTTTTTGGGAAAGTTAAACTAAAAATGTTGTAATTGTATCATCTGTTCCACTTTAACTATGATTGAACAGCGTATTGTTTTAAAGTCTTGCTAATGACGTAACTAATGGAAATGAACCAGTGTTCTTCACACGACTTCTTATTGACTAATTAATGAAGTGCATTCTTCTCATTATTTGTGGGTGAGTTGGGTAGAAGGTACTGTGCAAGCTTGCTTGACCGAGGTAACTCTGTTGAGTGTCGGTCGCACCCCTTGAGGTCGGGATGTGAAAAATATGGTATTAGAGCCTAAAATTTCAAAGTGTCCTAGGGTGTCTCGTAGTTGTGTTTAGTAAAGTCTTTCTTATCAGTTTGTTGTCGACCACATCTATAACAAGGAGGCCGCTTGGGCATTTAGGAATAATACTCATCTTTGATGATCTGGATTGTGAGATAAAGATGATTGTAAGATTGTTCCTCCTTTAACTCGTGCATTGCTCTAATTTTCAGTATATGGCGCCCAGGAAGAAAGCAAGAACTTGCTAAGGAGCCAATGCCACCCCAGGAGTAGCAGTAGACCCTTTACTTGATGATGCGGGTGAGCACCCGAGGGGTGACAATATTCCCCCGACCACTACATTGCCTGATTCCCCTGCACATGGACAAACTACATCTGGCCCTAAACCTACTGAGGGTGAAACGATCCCTCCAACTATATTCCAGTTCCACATCCAGCCCCAATTCCTGGTCCCGATGTATCCGATGGGGATCTTATGGGAGTCGTACAAATTTTGGCTCAAATAGTAGAATCTTAGGCCCAAAGATCAGATGTTGCACCCACTTCTTCTACTCAGCCATGGGATTCCACTAGTTCCAGGGTGAAGATATTCCTCCAGTTGAACCCTCTAGTGTTCACAAGTACTTATCATGAGGAGGACCCCCAGGATTTTAATGACGAAATGCACAAGACCCTCCGATTTATGCATGTTATTAAGACGGAGGGAGCAGAGTTGGCCTCCTTTCGTATGAAAGGGGTGGCCTAATCTTGGTTTGAGATGTTGGAGGACTCTCGTGAGGAGGGGAGCCCACCGGCGAGGTGGGGTGAGTTTGCCGATGTCTTCATTGGTCATTTCTTTCCTGCCGAGACTAAGGAAGCCCGTGCCACCGAGTTTGAGGACTTGAAGTAGGGGAGCATGAGCTTGTGTGAGTATCATATGAGATTCGTGTGCCTATTCAATTATGTTATCTACATGTTTCCTACTATGTAGGCTATAGAGCGCCAGTTTGTGCAGGGACTTAGCCCCTTGGTTATTAATGAGGCCACCACAGCTACCTTGAAATCTAATATGAACTATGGTAAGATGGTGGCTTTTTTTCAAGCCACAGCGACCTACAAGCTGAAGAATGTAATGGAGCAAGAAACTAACAACAAAGCATGTTCAACGGGAAACTTCAGTGGTACTTCTGGTGGTGGTGGTATGATAGCTTTTAGGGGAGGGTCATTAGGTTCTTCCCTATATTTTGCTCAATCGTCAATCGGTGCTTCGCCATCGGGGCCTAGTCAGCAGCATAGGAACCATTTTAGGCCCAGCCAGGGCAATAGGGGATCCTACCGGCAGGGTCATACCGGTGGGAGATTTCAGTAGCAACGGAGGCTCCCATGCCCCAAGTGCGGGAAAATGCACTTTAGGAGCTTCTACATGGACCAGCCCATATGCTACGGGTGTGGTATGATGGGTCACATTTAGAGAGATTGACGTTTGTCTCACCAGAGCATGGGCAGGGGTACATCACAACCAGCCAATTCTATAGCTACTACATCCACATCACCTCCTCCAGCTCGAGGCACCCCAGCATCCGCATGTCGTGGTGTAGGTAGGGGTGTACACAGAGTCTGGGAGGACCTAGTTGCTTCTATGCAATGAGAGGTCGCCAGAGTTCAAAGGCTACTCTAGATGTTGTCATAGGTATATTGACTATCCAATCTCATGATGTGTATAATCTTATTGATCCTGGTTCCACCTTGTCCTATGTCACTCCCTATATTGCTATGGAATTTGGGATAGAACCGAAACAACTCCAAGAGTCGTTCTCTGTATCTACTCTGATTGGCGAGTATATTTTAGATGCACGTGTTTATAGGAATTGTGCATTCATGTTACATGGTCGGGACACCGTGGCCGATCTCATCGAATTGGGGATGGTTGATTTTGATGTAATAATAGGCATGGATTGACTTTATTCATGTTTTACCAAGCTTGAATGTCGAACCAAAACCGTTAGATTTGAATTTCCGCATGAGTCAATGATTGAAGGAAGGGAGATAATGTGTTGCCAAAAGGTAGGTTATTTCTTACCTTAAGGCCATGAAGATGATTAACAAGGGGCGTACTACCATTTGGTTCAGGTTATGGACACCGATACCGAGGCACCTACACTTGAGCCTATGCCTGTTGTGAATGAATTTCTGGGGCTCTTTCCGAATGAGCTCCCTAGGATCCCCTCTATTCTACAAACTCTGCCCTTGGAAATTCCGGCCCTAAGTAGAATAAGTTATTCACTCTCGAAATTGGCCCTAGGACTGTGATGTCACACTAGCCACCGAGTTGGGTGACTACTGAGGAAATGAGGATCTAAATCTTCCTTAAAAATATCATGTATCTCCCATGGACCGGACCTTCTTAGATTGACCCGGGTCGTGTTCTCGGGCACCTTGCTGTAGCCTCTTGCGATCTTCCAAGTTCTGTGCATAGGCCTGAATAAAAGCAATATCCAAAATCAAGTTTAAGGAAGCTATGGTGCACTCATTTATCAAATGTGGCCCCAAAACGGCAACAAACCCGATCACTTATCCCGGCCACCACTGATGGATCATACCTTAGCCAAGGAGATAAATTGCTTGATGTACTACCAAAAACTCATACTACCTTGCTCCAACCATAAGAATTTGTCTTGTCTAGGTAGGCGACGTAGTTCAATGGGCATGAACTGCTGAATAATGCCTCCAAAAATTCCCTTCATCCAGCTGCTGGGGAAAGAGGTTCCCTTGACTGTTTCCAACTTGGAAGATGCTAGTTCTATGGAATCGGTATCAGTGGCATGTATCACTTGTATGGTCCGCTGCACTTGTTCAAAAAATTCTAAGGATCTTCCTTTGGATCTATTTTTATGAATACCAGGGGGTCCAAATTTATGAAATCTCGAACCCTCATACTGACTGCTTTGTCTGAGGTGGTAAGGGTTTGACGTTGAGCCTGAGAGGCCACTAACCGAGTAAACAAATACAATGCACTTCTCATATATAGATCCTGCTCAGGATCAACTCGAGGAGGGTTAGGAGGTGAAATAACTTCTCTATGTTGTGCTGGGGGTGATGGTGCTTTTGCTTTCCCCGAAGCCTCAATTCCGACCTCATCGTGAAGCCCATGTTGACCCATAGAGGCAGGTGGAACCTTGTTTGTACCTTCTCTTGCTTCTCCATTTAATCCTTGGGAAAGTTCTTCATGTCTCGTGGTAGGAATGGCTATAAAGATAAACAAGATGGGGGATTAGAAGAAAATACTTACAACTCAGCTCTACCGCACTATCTAGATCAGAATGAAGGGTATTTATCCTAAGTATCATGTAGCCTCCTATTTATAAGTATGGTGCACAACATACCCATAAGTCAGACTCTACTAGATACGGTGGACATACTTCCTAGGATACGACCTGCTCTAATACTAAGTTTGACACACTCCAACCTTGGGAGGTGTGATCGGCACACGATACCGAAAGCCCTATTCGAACAACCATTTGTTCTTACATTCTTTTTATCCACAAAATCACGCCATTGAGGCCTCCAAGTATTAGCACCAGAATTAACATGTGAATAAATGATTAGCAAAAGAAACATTGGCATTTTATACATGATCATCATCTTAACTGGCATAGACATACCCGATCATTACATGCAGTCAAACACCAACACTAGTTTACAAGACCCTAAGAGTACCAAAAGAGATAGATATACATATTACACAACTTTGTCGAGACAAGACCCCACTGTACCCAAATTGTTTATGACATCTACTTCGGTACCTATTGAATTCTGAACCGCTATTCTGAAGGAGTGGAGAGAAACAACTTATCAACAGAAATAGCACCCTACTAGGGGGGACGTCACTGGGTCTATCTGTACCTATGTGCATGAACACAATGCCCAAAAGAGAGGTGCGTCAGTACGGAAAATGTACTAAGTATGTAAAGCCATGAAAACATATAAATCAGAGTCATAGTATAAGAAACATGGTCGCATGATCTCAACCTAGATACTGAAGACACATGAACTAAAGAAGCCATAACTTATAAAGATGCAACTTTACAAAGGAGTTGGCCAGTTACTGGATCTTTGCATTAAATACAATATAGGTTGCTTAGCCCTATGTTGTGACATATTACTTTATATGGTACCCGACATCGTAGAGGATTCAGTATTATTCATTCCTTTTATCACATCATACCCGGCCTCAAGAGGTCTCGGTCGGTCCCAGCCACACAAGGATCGGTAATATCTTATATCACATTGTTTTGTACCCTGCCTCAAAGAGATCTCGGTCATACCTTGCCACACACGGTCACGGTCATACCCGGCCATGCAAAGGCTCGGTAGCATTTCACGTTGTACCCAACTGATTAGTGGTAGCAAAATAGGTGTCGCACCCAAAAATCTATTGTGCAACTCGGTAAGGAAAAATAGATACATATACATATAAGTGCTATGCATAATCGACTTCAAGAGATATTAACTTTAAACTCAGAATAAATCATGCTTCCCAACCATAGGATGGCAACTAGAACCGATTTAGACTTTAACAAGAATGTTAATAGCAAGAATACAGAAGGACATAACAACATCATTTAGAGGGGCTTAAAAGCACCAAACCTTTCAGTGTAGGAATAATTTAGAAGGAAGGAAGAACTTAAATTAATTCATGTTAAGAAATAAAGTCGCCACATACCTTGTTGAAGAACTAGCTACACTTCTAGGATGATCAACCCCGCATTTAATTAATCCCAAAAAATGATTCAACAAGATAATAACTATTACAGAGATGATTCCATGCTCCTTCACACTAAATCCTGCTAGATTCAAACTCACCTTTGACTTTGTTTTATTTGTTTCAAAATTCTAAAGGGGCCTTAAGAGTATTTTGGGAGAACAAGTGTTGGTGATACTTCTAGAATCAGAGAGAATGAGTGTTACTACCATTCTTATACAGGTACCAATCATAGAAATATTCATCGGGTCCTCATGAAAAATGGGCCGCCTCACATTAGTTATGACACCGGGTGGGACAACTGGCGCAAGGTTGATGAAATGTGTAAACCTCTTTCCCTTCACACATGTCGCAGAGTGACTAGCCGCGCTACAGACCACATAACCAAGATTAATTTAGGTGTAGGGTGTGACAAATACTTCATTCAATCTTATCCAAGGGCTCGAAAAAACAAGAATAACATCAAAACTAAGAATCGACGATATAAATCTTTCTCTTAACTTTGAAACCTTCAAACTTCGTCGAACGCATCCGTGTAACACTTAGACATTTTGATATGACCAAACTTCACATACATGTTCCAATAAACTAAATGAACCTGTCCAAGGTCTCAAAAACACAATGGGAGTCCGATAACACCAAAGTCAACTCTCGGTCAAATCTCGATTCCGATGTTGTTTACTCAAAAGGGAAACCTTTGTCAACTCTTTCAACTTAAAGCTTCAAATTTGAGAACCATTCTTCAAAATAAATCTCAAATATATCGAACATCAAAACCACCCATGCTCAAAATTCCTAACGCATCATATGAAGCTACTCAAATCCTCACACCACTGAACAGAATGCTAAAGCTCAAAACGACCTATAATGACCCGACTGGTTGTTTTGAGTTCTAGTGTTTTGTTTTGTGATTTGAGACTTTGAGTGGATTTATATGGTATATTATGACTTTTGTGTTCGGGATTAATTTTATAGAATCATTCTCAATTTGGATACTTTAAGTTGGAAGAGTTAACCAAGCTTTGATTTTTGAGTAATCGACCTGAAAATCAAAATTTGATGGTTTTAATAGGTTCTTATAGTGATTTTGGACTTAGTAATATGTTCATATTTGAATTTGGATGTTCCTAGAGGGTTTTCGCTTTATTTGTCAAAAGTTAGCAATTTGAAGAATTAGAATATTTGTAAGTTTGACTCAGAGTTGATTCCGGTATTATCGGATTCCTATTTTGGATTTGGGAGCTTTCATAGGTATGTTTAGTTGATTGGACCTTGTGTGAAAAATCTGGTTGTGATCTGGAATGTCTAAGTGTATTTGGACGTATTTGGCAAAGTTTGAAGGTTTGAAATTTAAGAGACTGAATTTGATCTTTGATTCTTGGTTTTGGTGTTATTTATGATATTTCGAGCATTTGGATAAGTTTTTAATGTATTTCTACTTGTTGGTATATTTGAATGGGTTCAGGGGGACCTAGGTATGATTTGAGTTGGTTTTAGATCATTTTTGATGGTTTTGTAGTGCAGTTTTGGTTCTTTGCATTTGTGAGTGTAGGTCACAAATGCGAACACCGCATTTGCAAGGGTATTATCTTTTTTGCAACCTATTTGAGGTGGGGGGGGCTCGCATTTTCTAGGATATGAGTTGGATTTTTGATTGTGGGATTTTTTGCTTTTGCGAGGTGTGGAGTCACACTTGTGACTTGCGGCTTGGGGGACTTTGCATTTGCAAAGTTTTTGGTCGCATATGCGACATTTGATGGGTCATTCGAGGTTTGAAGTTGCGTGCCTAAGGTCGCTTTTGCGAGGGTTGTATTTGCGAGCCTCTGGTCGCAAATGCGACATCTGCCGCTAGATTTAAGTTGTGTATTTCGGGATTTTTGAGCTCATTTCTCATATTTTGAGCCCTAGACTTGAAGAGGAGAAATTTTTGAAGAGTATTTTCACACGAGGTAAGAGGGTAAGTGATTTCTGCTTGATTTTGATATTATATCTTGTTTCCACATGGATTATCACACGAAGATTATGGAATTTGGAGGAAAATTTGGGTGAATTTTGACTATGTTTGGAAAATAAAATTGGGAATATGAGAGTTTGGAATATAATCACAAATTTAAACTCGTGTTTGGGTAGCCAGGATCTAACCCTTGACTCATGTTTTGACCATGTGGGCCCGATGTTGACTTTTGTTGACCTTTTGGGAATTGGGTAAAGATTAGAACTTTTTTATTGGAATTGATTTTTATAGCATTGTTTAATGTTATTGAGTTATATTTTGCTAGATTTGAGCTAGATGTGGGTGATTTTTAGAGGAAAGACTATTGTAGAGGATTGATTTGGGCTTACTGATTTTTTGGTGGAACTGTATTGGTTTTGATTTGTTGATCGAAAAATCATTCTTATGATCTCTTCTTTGATTGTGTATTTAAGTTTTGATATTCGATGTTCTATGACTATCTCTCTAGATATTTCTCTATATTGTACATGTTATTGAGCTTCAGGTTATTCAAAGTCAATGTCTTTGAGTTAAAAACTACCGATGTTAGTCAAGATACTTATTAAGTACATGGGATTGTTTGTACTCATACTACACTATTACTTATTGCTTGCAAATTCTTGGAGTTGAGCTACTGTGGATGACGAAGGCTGGCACTAAAGTTGTAGTTGTGTTCCTAATTCAAGCTACCATTTGTTCATGATAGTTTATGACTTCATTTTTGTTTATATAAACTTCAAATAGATGTTGTATTTAGTTTTTTCATCAACTTTGTAAATCTAAATCGAAGTGGCTCATGACTTGTACTACCAGTCCTTAGGATAGTTGTATTGAATTCGTTTGAAGCCTTTATTACTAATATTGATGATTTTTCATTATAGTTGGAATATGTACTGTATGGCTTACCTAGCGGGTTGGGTTAGGTGCCATCATGACTTGGTGGAATTTTTGGTTGTGACAAGTTCATACCAGAGCTCTAGGTTTATAGGTTCTATAAGTCATGAGCAAGTGACTAGTAGAATCTTGTGGCTCAGTATGATGACGTCCATACTTATCTTCTAGAGGCTTCAAAATATCTAGGAAACTTCCCATATTCCTTTTCTTATTATTCCACTTTGATTCAGCTGAAGCCTAAATATCCAGGTGGGTTATCTCTTGCGTGAAGGTGAGAGGTGGAGTGATCCATATAAGGTTTCTATTAAGAGTATTCCTTCTATCTAGCGGGATGTATATGCTATAATTAGAGTTAAGGTCACTTGAGGAGGTTCGTATGACTGTCACAAGGATGAGTATGCACTTGGCGGATGATTTGGAAGGCATGATGGCTAGTGCACCATGAGCCTATGGGGAGATTCAGTTGGATGGCCGTGCGAAAATATGGCAGTTATGAAGAAAGAGTATGATGGATAAGTAGATGATGTGTTTTGTGGCTTCGAGCTAAGTGGGAAAGTTTATTATCGACAATCAGATTGCATGGTCATGTGTTATTTCAGTTACTGGGCTAGGGGAGCTTGTGGATTAGTTCTGACTCGACGAGGATGACTTTGATGATAGTTCAAGCAAGGGATTTGCTGGATGCATGATGTAGTATACTTTATGGGTATATGGAATTCTTTGGATGATTCATGATTTTTATTCTTTTGTGGATGTAGTGTGCATGAGGAAGGAATTTCTCGGTTTCTTCTTTTGTGGTATTCATGTGCTAGCAAAGTGCTAGTTGTTCAACATATTTGGCTATGCATCCGTGGCTTGGTCAGAGTGAGTGACTATCGCGAATGGTTTTAGTCTGTTCAAGATTCATATGTGGTATCTTGAGGATTTGATGAATTTCATTGTGTGGCTAAGGATTTGAGATTTTCCTTGGATTGTGCCGAGACTTGGAGTCTTTCTATATCACTATTGGTTCTATGTTGTAGTATTAGAGATATGAGAGAAATAGTTGCGGATTCACAAAGGGACTTTTCAGGGAGAGCATTTCAGTTTGAGTTACTTTTGGGATTGATAGTATGCGTGACTTGGTTGTTAATATAGATCATGTTCTGATGGCTTGGCTATGCTAATGGGTTTCGAAGAACCCACGACGGTTTTGACCATGGCTGAGGTTGATGTTTTCTACGTGCATTGGTGGTTTTTTGTGTGTTGCAATGTTCTCCTAGATTGAGTTAGATCGAAGGTTTCTGGTTAATGGAGTGTTTATCCTACTCGTGATTTATAGTTGGTAATGAGGTTCCCATATTTTCTTATTGTAGCACGGTAGATGCAGTGAGTCATGAGGGATTTGGATTGTAAGGACAAGGTTTTGGTTCAGTTCCAAATGAAAGTCAGGAGTTTTAGACATCATGGGAGATTCTAGATGTTGAAGAGGATTCTAGCACTATCTTGTATCGCCTGAGTAGGGTGAATGTGGTTGTAACACCCCTTAAATCCAAATTAGTTCTGGATGCATTAAATAAGTATTAAAACGAACTTTTAGACATGTGAAGTCCTATCGGGATGAGTATGGGTGGAAACAATTGTTTTAGAATCAAGACCGAGAGTGAGGTGCATAATATTCAATAGAATTGACTAAGTTAATGGGAGGTTCGTCTTCAGCGCCCCTGACAGTGCAAGGCATGGTAACTTCAGCGCCCCAGAAAGTGCAAGTACTGTCCATGGCATCGTCCTCAGCGCCCCAGACAGTGCAAGGCACTGTAGTTTTGGTACCTCGTATGGCGCCTTGCACCGTAATTTTGGCGCCCTTGATGGTGCCTCGCACTGATGAATTCTATCCGAGCTATTTTTATTCTCCTTCTCAATTTTGGGACGTGTTTACTTATTTAAAATCCCTACCTCATTACCCCAACACCCCAAACATGAAAATCTACTCTAAAAAGGGGTGCTCTCAAGAACCTAACTTCCCCAAGGTCCCTCCATCATCCAAGGTAAGTCCTAACGATGATCCTAGGTGTATTTCACTTCTCCAACACCTTATTAATATGGGTAAATCCTTCCGTTCATTAGATATTCGATCGAGACACCATTTTTGAGAAAGAAAACTCTAAAACTTGAATTCAAGAGGAGTGAACTTCAAAAAGGTAATGCTTCTACTCCCTAATCATTTATAACTATGAGTTGATGAGCTTTTGGGAGAATAGTAAATGGGTTTGATAAAGAGATCCATAAGAACTATGCTAGGGTTTTGGATTGTGGAATTATGAATGTTGTAAACATTTGGGTGATGAGAAATGGTGTTAGTTACATCTATTTGGAATTTTAGAATCACCAAGTAGTAGAATGATAACTTGGTGAAGAAAAGACCAATTACAAAGGGCAGAGGCTTTACAATCATAACGTGTTTGATAAAATTCCTAAATTAGCAAAATAGGAGCATTAGTGATAATATTGGTTTCTCTTGATATATATATATATATATATATATATATATATATATATATATATATATATATATATATATATATATATATATTGGCATAGATTATTGTTGAAGGAGGCGACGAACATAGTAATACTCTTAAAAAAGGACAGAACTAAGGCATGTGAGGCTAATTCTCTTTACGTTTGGGAATCTCTGTGATTCTCCCTACGTGCCATTCATTATGACTATTACTGGTTTCCTCGGAAAGTAATTATGCCTTAGTTCCATGAATAGTCGTAGAACTTCTATTCTCTAGATGGCATAGTTTCATAATCATTCAATATTCTATGAGTTTCCTTTATGAAAAGTCAACTTATTATGAATACAAATCTCAATCTAGTCCTGTTCAGTATTCAAACATCATGTAACTCAGTATGGTTTAGTATTTTAGTATCATGTATTGCAGTATGATTCTCAGTTTCTAATTCCAAATTCCTGAATGTTGAACACCTTATTTGGGCCTAAGGGTGCAGTTTATGCTTTATGTATTTTTGGGCCTGAGGCCGCAGTTATGTATAAGTATACTTGGGCCTGAGGATGCAGTTTAATTATTCAGATAAACACTTGGTTCATCATTCAGAAGAGGGAGTATTCATAACCTTACTTCCTATGTTTAGTTCAGTTCTAAGTTATCAGTTTGAGTTTTAGTATTCATAGTTCTTTCTTTATGTTGTTTTACATATCAGTGCAATACAAATGTACTAAAATCCCTTTTTGCCTAGGGCATACATCTCGTGATGCAGGTAACGATTTATAGGTTAGCAATTCTGCTAGCTAGGACATCTTGTATTAGCTATTATTGAGCCCCAGTCTTTCGGGGCATTATCTCTTCTTTTGCCAGTCTTAAGTCGTTATAGTATTTCAGTTAGTAAGGTGTGTCAGAGACCTTGTCCCGGTAAACACTTAGTATTTCAGTACTCTTAGAGGCTTCGTACATTATAGTTCAGTTAGTCAGATGTTATCAGGCTTTTATGTGTTAGCCATGTCGACTACTTATTTACACTTGCAAACCTTTCAATTTTTTTCTGCATCTTTGATATTTTAGTTAGACTCTTTAGTAGATCATAATAGCTTACAGTTATACCACATGTTGATCTAGCCATACAGTTGGTTCGCTCGGTCACATGTAGTCAGGCACCGAGTGCCGAGTTATGCCCAGGACATGGTTCGGGACGTGACAAAGCTTGGTATCAGAGCCTAGGTTCAAGAGTCCTAGGGAGCCTATGAAGCCGTGTCCAGTGGGGTCCCTTTTATGTGTGTGTGTACGCCACACATGTAAACAGTTGACCACCAAGACATTTAGGATTGTTTCATTTCTTTCATACTACAGATCGTGTAGTTAGAGCTATGCTTCAAGAAATCCTTCTAACTCATACGAATTACGTATTTCAGAAAATGCCTGCAAAAAAAAAGTACACCACGAGGGCCTCAGCTACTAGCTAGGGGGCTATGGCTAATGCTGTTTAGGAGGAGGTCACTCCGGCCCAGGGAGTTACACAAGGCTCAGTGCCCAATGCTTCAGACATAGACGTCAGGGGAGCTATCCAGTTGCTCACCCAAATTGTTGCTACTCAGGCTCAAAGACAGGGGACATGTGTTGTTGATGAGACGTGTATTTCCAGGTCCAGGGTATCCTCAACATGAAACCTCCAATCTTCAAAGGGTCCAAAAAGGATGACGATCCACAAAATTTCATTGATGATGTTTATAAGATATTTTGAGTGATGCATGCTACATACACTGAGGCAGAAGAGCTTGCTGCGTACCAGCTGAAGGATGTTGCCAACACTTGGTATGAAACATGGGAAGAGCCTCGAGGGGAGAATGCGGCTCCTGTAACTTGGAAGAAGTTTGCAGATGTATTTCTTGAACATTCTCTACCGAATGAGGTCTTGGAAGCTAAGGCTTTAGAGTTTGAGAGACTCAAACAGAATTACATGAGTGTGAATCAGTACTACCTCAAGTTCGTCTCTCTAGTGAAGTATGCTCCAGAAATGGTACGTGGTATGAGGGCCAGAGTTAGGCCATTTGTTTTTGGACTTTGAGATGACTTGTTTGCTGATGCTAATATAGCTGCTCAGAACAATGACATGACCATTACTAAAATGGTAGTCTTTTTCAAGGTAACAAAGAGAGGTTGAAGGAAGAGGTGCGGCTACTGAGAGAGAGGGATATGGAATTCAGCAAGAGAGCTAAGTCTGAAGGAAATTTCAGCCATGGGAGATCTCAAGGAGGTAGTAATTGTCAGTTCTTTAGGAAACCAAAGTCAGGACCTGCTCTGTCTTCAGCTAGTGCACCAGTTCAGAGGTCCAAGTTTAACAAGAAAAACCACAATTTCAGAGCAGCAGACTCACAGTCATAGTCTAGTGTAGGCTACAGAGTCCCTGGTTACCCTATTTGCAACACGTATGGTAAGAGGCACCCAAGGTTGTGTCGTTCGGGCACAAATTGTTGCTTTAGGTACGGTCAACAAGGACACTTCTTGAGGGATTGTCCATCAGCAAAGAAGAACAATGGAGGCAATGTAGCTCAGTCCACTAATTCAGCAACCCCTCATAACTCTCAGGCCCAACAAGGGCGTGGTGCAGCAAATTCCAGTAAGACGGGTGATGGTCGGAAGCGCTTGAATGCTCTAGCAGGCCGTCGGGATACAGAGGCTCGTGAAGATATTGTCATAGATATGCTAACCGTCTTCACCTTTGATGTTTATGCTCTTATGGATCAGGGATCCACCCTATCTTATCTAACCCCATATATTAATAAGAAATTTGGGATAGAACCAGAAAAGTTATGTGAACCCTTTGAAGTGTCCACTCCCGTTGGAGAATCAGTTATAGCTAGACGTATCTATATGGGGTGCCAAATCAAAGTGTATTATCGCCTTATTGTAGCAAATTAAGTAAAATTGGAGATGGTTGACTTTGATGTAATCATGGGCATGGATTGGCTAGAGTCCTGTTATGCCACGGTGGGTTGTAGAACCAAAATAGTAAGTTTCGAGTTTCTTGTTGAACCATTCTTAGAATGGAAGGGTGATGCAGTAGCAACAAAGGGTAGGTTTATTTCCTACCTTAAAGCTAGAAAGATGATTTCCAAAGGGTATATCTACCACCTGTTTTGAGCTAGGGATGAAGATGACCACTCTCCAGTCAGTACCAATTTTAAATGAGTTCCCAGAAGTGTTTCCCGAAGATCTTCCCGGAGTCCCTCCCGATAGAGAGATTGACTTTGGAATTGATCTACTCCCCGACACTAAGCCGATATCTATTCCACCATATAGGTTTGCTCCAGCAGAGTTGAAAGAGATAAAAGTCCAATTGAAAGATCTTCTAGATAAGGGATTTATAAGGCAGGGTGTCTCAGCTTGGGGCACTCCGATCTTGTTTGTCCGAAAGAAGGATAGGTATTTGCGCATGTGCATTGACTATCGCCAGTTGAATAAAGTCACCATCAAGAAAAAGTACCCTCTTCCCAGAATAGATGATTTATTCGATCAACTTCAGGGTACCCAATGTTATTCCAAGATTGACCTCAGATCGGGGTACCATCAGTTGAAGGTTAAGGAACGCGATATTCCTAAAACAGCTTTCAGGACTCGTTACGGGCATTTCAAATTTTTGGTAATGTCATTTGGTTTAACAAATGCACCCGCGAATTTCATGGACCTTATGAATAGGGTATTCAAGCCTTATCTTGATTTGTTCGTTATTGTGTTTATTGATGACATCTTGATTTATTCTTGTAGCGAGACAGACCACATAGAACATCTTAGAATTATGTTGTAGACGCTGCAAAATCACAAGCTATATGCAAAATTTTCTAAGTGTGAATTTTGGTTGAAATCAGTAGTATTTGGGCCATGTCATCTGAGGCGAAGGAGTGAAAGTGGAAATTTAGAAAATAGAGGCAGTGAAGAATTGGCCTAGACCCACCTCAATATCTGATATAAGAGGTTTCTTGGGTCTAGCAGGCTATTACAGGCATTTTATAGAGGGACTTTCCTCTATCTCGTCCTCTTTGACTAGATTGTCTCAGAAGAAGGTCAAGTTTCAGTGGTCAGACGCTTGTGAAATTTTTTTTGAGGACTTAAAGAAAAGGTTGACTTCCAACGCCAATTTTGACACTACTAGAAGGAACCGAAGGGTTTATGGTTTATTGTGATACTTCATGGGTTGGTCTTGGGTGTATGTTAATGCAGCATGGTAAAGTCATAGCCTACGCATCGAGACAACTCAAGGCTCACGAGAAGAATTATTTAACACACGATCTTGAGTTAGCTGCGGTGATATCTTCGCTAAAGATTTGGCGCCATTATTTGTATGGAGTGCATGTTGATATTTTCACAGATCACAAGAGTCTGCAGTACATCTTCAAGCAAAGAGAATTGAATCTTCGTCAGAGGAGGTGACTCGAATTGCTCAAGGATTCTGATGTTGATATCCTCTATCATCTCGGGAAAGCAAATGTTGTAGCTGATGCTCTTAGTCGACGTTCTATGGGAAGCTTAGCTCATGTTAAAGCAGACAAGAGAACTATGACAAAGGAAGTCCACCAACTAGCAAGTCTAGGAGTTTGACGTTTGGACTCCGAAGATGGTGGTGTTGTTCTTCAGAACATGGCTGAATCCTCCTTAGTAGCCAAAGTGAAGGAAAAACAGTTCAATGATCCCTACTTATTGAAACTGAAGGGGGTATTCACAAACACAAGACTACAACTTTTGAACAAGGGGAATATTATGGTACTTGAAGATATAGAGGCAAACTATGCGTTTTATACATAGATGGGCTAAGAGAGCGAATTATGTCAGAAGCTCACAATTCCAGGACACCCAGGTTCCACAAAGATGTATCACGATCTTAAAGATCTCTATTGGTTGAATGACATGAAACAAAGCATAGAAGATTTGTGGATAAGTTTCCAAATTGTCAATAGGTGAAAGCCGAACACCAGAAGCCTGGTGGTTTGGCTCAGAATATTAAAATTCCCATTTGGAAATGAGAGATGATAGATATGGAATTCATAAAAGTCTTACCTCATTCATTTCGGAAGCATGATTTGATTTGGGTTATTGTAAACCGACTTACTAAGTCAGCTCACTTCTTGCGAGTGAAGATTGGAGATTCAACAGAGAATTATGCCAAGTTGTATATCAAGGTAATTGTTCGACTGCATGGAACTCCTTTGTCCATCATATCCGATCGTGGTGCTCAGTTCACAGAGAACTTTTAGAAATCCTTTCAAAAAGGATTGGGCACAAGGGTGAACCTCAGCACAACTTTTCATCCACAAACAGATGGCCATCCAGAGTGCACCATTCAGACTCTTGAGGATATGTTGAGGGTGTGTGTTATCGATTTTAAAGGTAATTGGAATGATCCTCTACCTCTCATCGAGTTTTCTTATAATAACAGCTACCACTCTAATATAAAAGACGTTATGGGCCAAGGTGTAGATCACCAATTTGTTGGTTCGAAGTTGGCGAAGTGGAGTTGTTAGGACCGATTTGGTCTATCAGGCGATGGAGAAAGTCAAGTTGATTCAAGAGCATTTGAAGACGGCTCAAAGTCGCCAAAATTCCTATTTGTACATGTGGTGTAGAGGCTTAGAGTTCCAAGTGGATGATTGGGTGTTTCTAAAATATCTCCTATGAAAGGCGTTATGAGATTTGGGAAGAAGGGGAAGCTTAGTCCCCGCTATATTGGGCCATTTAGAATCTTGAGAAGGATCGGGCAGGTGGCTTATGTGTTAGAATTGTCACAAGAATTAGTTGTTGTAAACCCAGTGTTTCACGTGTATATGTTGAAGAAATTTGTGGGAGACCCTTCTCTTGTGGTTCCTACAGAGTTTATGAGAGTTGAAGATAGTACTTATGAAGAAATTCTAGTGTCTATCCTTGATTGACAAATTCGAAAGCTTAGAACTAAGAAAATTGCTTCAGTGAAAGTGCTTTGGAGGAATCAAAAGGTAGAAGAGGCTACATGGGAAGCCGAAGAAGACATGAAGTCCAGATATCCCCATCTATTTGAAGAGCAAGCAAAAAATGTAAAAGGTAATTAACCTTCTCATTCAGACCTTATATAACAATCTCCATGTTTTTAAATATTCAGTCAATTTAGTACCCATTCAGTTTAGTACCTATTCAGTTCAGTAATCATGCATTCATTTAGTTTAGTACGCACGTGTTTGTGGAATTTCAACGTTCACATGTTTCCATAAGTCCTGCTTAACATCTAGAGTTAGTCGTAGCTACAACCAGGACAATCATTCGAGGACGAATGATCCCAAGGAGGAGATAATGTAACACCCCATAAATCCAATTTAGCTGTGGATGCATTAAATGAGTATTACTGTGACCTTTTAGACATGTGAAGTCCTATCGGGATGAGTATAGGTGGAAATAATTGTTTTAGAATCAAGACCGAGAGGTGCATAAAATTCAATAGCATCGACTAAGTTAATGAGAGGTTCGTCTTTAGCGCCCCTGATAGTGAAAGGCACTGTCCAGGGCATCATCCTCAGTGCCCCAGACAGTGCAAGGCACTGTAGTTTTGGCGCCTTCTATGGCGCCTTGCACAATTAGTTTGGCGCCTCTGATGGTTCCTTGCGCCAATGAATTTATCCGAGATATTTTTATTCTCCTTCTCAATTTTGGGATGTTTTTACTTATTTAAAAGCCCTACCTTGTTTCCCCACACCCCAAACACGAAAACCTACTCTAGAAAGGGTAGATATCAAGAACCTAACTTCCCCAAGGTCCCTCCATCATCCAAGGTAAGTCCTAACGATGATCCTACATTAATTTCAATTCTCCAACACCTTATTAACATGGGTAAATCCTTCCACTCATTAGATATTCGATCGAGACACCATTGTTGAGAAAGGAAACCCTAGAACTCGAATTCAAGAGGAGTGAACTTCGAAATGCTTCTACTCCCTAATCATTTATAACTATGAATTGATAAGTTTTTAGGAGAATAGTAAATAGGTTTGATAAAGAAAACCATAACTACTATGCTAGGGTTTTGGATTGTTGAATTATGAATGTTGTAAGCACTTGGGTGATGAAAAAGATGTTAGTTACATCTAATTGGAATTTTAGAATCACCTACAAGTAGTAGAATGAGAACTTGGTGAAGAAAATACCAATTACTAAGGGCGATGAGGCTTTAAAACCATAAGGTGTTTGATAAAGTTCCTAAGTTAGCAAAACAGGAGCATTAGTGCTAATATTGGTTCCGCTTGATATATATATTGAGGAAAGAGGCGATGAACATCGTGATACTCTTAAAAAGGGCCTGAACTAAGGTATGTGAGGCTAACTCTCTTTACGTTTGAGAATGTCTGTGATTCTCCCTACGTCCCATTCATTATGACTATTACTAGTTCCCTCAGAAAGTAATTGTGCCTTAGTTCCATGAATAGTCGTAAAACTTCTATTATCTAAATGGAATAGTTTCATAATCATTCAATATTTTGTGAGTTTTAGTTATGACAAGTCAACTTACTATGAATACACATCTCAGTCTAGTCCTATTCAGTATTCCAGTATCATGTAACTCAGTATGGTTCAGTGTTTCAGTATCATGTATTGCAGTATGATTCTCAGTTCTTGATTTTAAATTCCTGAATATTGAACACTTATATTTGGTCCTTAGTCCGCAGTTTATGCTATATGTTGGGCCTGAGGCCGCAGTTATGTATACGTATACTTGTCCTCGAGGCTGCAGTTTCAGATATATCCACAATATAATCATTCAGATAAACAGTTAGTTCATCATTCAAAAGCGGGAGTATTCATAACCTTACTTCCTTTGTTTAGTTCAGTTATCCGTTATCAGTTTCAGTATTTATAGTTCTTTCTTTTAGTTGTTTTACATATCAGTGCAATTCAAATGTACTGATGTCCCTTTGTTCTCAGGGCCTGCATCTCATGATGCACGTAACAATTTACAGGTTGACTCAGCTCTATGGCACGATCTGGAAATAAAAGAAGGGTAACAATTCTTAAATGCCCTATAGCCTCTCAATTATAAATGTGGCGTGCAACACACTCATAAGTGAAACTCTACTAGGCACGAATTTGTAGAGTTCCCTAGGACACGACCTACTCTGATACTACTTTGTTACGCCCCAAACCTGGGGAGGCATGGCTGGCACGCGGTGCCGTGCTGGCCCCAGCGAACCACTCTGTAACTCATGATCATTCGACCAAAACTAGAACATACATAGGTCAAGTTAGATGAAATCATTCCTTTCGTAAATAACATGGGCCCACATGGCCACAACTCATAATGTACAACTGTAAGTGGGAGAACACTGTATCGTTGAACCATTTTTCTTAAAACATGAATACATATGGCATCAAGGCCTCTGACATACTGTACAAAATGAACCTCTGTCTACAAAGCCTCTAAGATTATTCGACATTAAATGGGGCAGGGTACCGGCCTACCCATAAGTCTGTAGCAAAACTCTGACACGATGACTCATAGACTCGGCTGCACTCCGAATGAGGTGGAGTCTTACCGATCCTTCACTGAATGCCAATATCGTCTACTATGAGGGCTCGTCAAACTGATTATCTATAACTGCAGGCATAAATGCAGCGTCCCCAACAAAAGGACGTCAATACGAATAATGTACCGAGTATTTAAGGCATGTAAATAAGTATATAAAGAACATGGAAGAAACATGGAGTAAAGGACTCAACCTGTAAGTCTGGATAACTCTATAAATCATGAAATATTTATAATGTCATTCATAAGCATATAAATGTCATGTAATGCATAGGTATGTACGTACATAACATCATCAAGCCTCTGAGGGCATCCCATCATATCATCTCGGCCACTGTAGGCAAATCATCAACGTATACTAGCTTATCAGGTGGTGGTATAACGTCGTAACCTTTTCCTATATCCCATATACATACACACACACACACACACACACACATATATATATATATATATTTCATGGGTTAATGTACATGTATAAATGAATGCAACACATGAGAAGTACATCAATAAAATCTCTCGGAATGTGATAAGACCATTATGTCTCTGATTAATATCATGAAATCAATTTACGTATTTTCAGAGACCCATGAACAGGCGATAGAATAATATGACACGCGGGGAATCAAGAACATAAGCATAGTTAGTAATCAATTTGACCAATATATTATATCCTTGATACTTGAAGAAAGTATTGAAGTAGCACTTGAAAAATTAGTTGATGTGGAAATATTACATCAAAGTTCAAGTTGTATAGAAATTAAGACAATTTGGGACATCCCAAAATGGAGAGAGTGACATATAATTGGAACAAGGAGTACATAAAATTAAGATCATAGTAGTTTAAATTACAAAGCTTGTAATGATGTTCAACTCACTTTACTTAAAATTCAGAAACTTTTAGACCAACTTCAAATTTATCTATAAGTCTATAACATTGAGATTATGATATTTAATTAATTATATAAAAATCACTATATTATAAACATTAACATCTCTACCATATACCTCAATAGGGACTTAGAGACATACTTAGACATGCTTGAATATCACTTTACCTGAATGAATAACATAGACATCCTTAATTGCTAAGAGTAGAACCACTTATGAAATAGCATTACATATACGTATCGTTACTTGGATCATGCCAAAATAAAGAAGGAATAGTCTTAACATACTTGGAGTAGGAAAAAATCCGTATAATATTCTTTGTGGGAGAATTTGAATGTAAGAAATCTCGTTGTTAATGTTTTGTAGGAGCTTGAATTGTAAACGTTGCTAACGTTCTGATCGTGACTTTGTTTTCAAGAACTGAGAAATGAAGCTTTGCTGAAAGCTGTGAAAATGGCTAACGTTTTGGATTGCAGAATGGTAATGTCTTTGAATTGTAAAAGTTCCTAATGTTCTGATGGTAGGAATTGTAAGCCTTTTCTAAATGATTTAGGTGCTAAAATGTAAATATTACCTATGAATTTTAGTGTTGGTCACGTTTCTAAGAAGTGTTATGTCTTTAATTATCCATTTTATTGCCACCTTACCCAAAAATGACTAAGAGTAATTGTGGAAAGTAGCTGGTTGCCACATTTTTTCGAGGGGTGGGTGTAACGACTCGGCCGGTCGTTCCGAGAGTTTAGCCCCTTTTCCCCCGTTTCTGCTTCATTATATGTGGTTCAGCTTCATTTATGTGTGTGGTTCGGTTGGTTCGGGTTTAGAGTGGTCATGGTGAGGATTGAGGCACTTAGTCTTTTAAAGTAGCCTAATAGTTGAAAGAGTCAACTGAGAGTTGACTTATTGGTGAACGACCTCGGAATGCGGATTTTATGGCTCGGATAGCTTCATTAGGTGATTTGGGACTCAGGAGTGTGTTCGGAATCTAGTTTTGATGTCCGGTGCAGAATTAGGCTTGAATTGGTGAAAGTTAGTTTTTTTGCGATTTCTGGTCGGCAGTGGAAATTAGGATATCGGGGTCGGAATGGAATTACGGAAGTTGGAACAGGTCCGTAATGTCATTTTGGATACATGTGCAAAATTTCAGGTCAATCGGAGGTGTTTTGGTTGGTTTCGGCGTTATTGGCGAAATTTAGAAGTTTCAAAGTTCATAGGTTTGAATTTGATGTAATTTTGGTGTTTTCATGCTGTTTTTGGTATTTCGAAGGCTCGAATAAGTTTGAATAATTCTATGGGATGTGTTTGTATGTTTGGTTGGGGCCCCGAGGGGCTCGGGATTGATTTCGAATGGTTGGCGGAGTTTTGAACTTGGGAAATTGCAGCAAATGGCTGCTGGTGTAAGTTTCTGGTGTTGGCCGCACCTGCGGATGGGTAGCAGCAGGTGCGAAATTCCATGCGCAGGTGCGAAAGGAGGCTAGGCAGGAGGAGACCGCAGGTGCGAAGAGTTGGCCGCACCTGTGAAGCTGCAGGTGCGGAGAAAAGATCGCACGTGCGAGAATTTAGTCCGTTAGTGGGTTTTCGCAGGTGCGCACCTGGGACCGCAGGTGCGCACCTGGGACCGCAGGTGCGGGTCCACAGGTGCGATTAAAGGTCTGTAGGTGCGGATTTGCTGTGCAGAACAGTATAAAAGAAAGCCTACGTGAAATTTTAGTCATTCTACCATTGTTGCATGCGGTTGGAGCTTATTTAAGGGCAATTTGAAGAGAGAATTCGAGGGTCTTCAGTGGAGGTAAGTTCCCGGATTATTAAAGTCATTTCTATGCTATCTTGTTCGGATTAGGCTTGTAATTTGAAGGATTAAAGTAGAAAAAGTTTGGAAAAATGGGAGGAGGATTTGAAAAATTCTTTTGGCGATTTGGGTAGGAAATTGTGGTCTGATTGTGGTGTTTTTGGTATGTGTAGAATCATGGGAGGACAAGGTTTCTAGTGATGTAAATTTTATCGAATTTCGAGATGTGGGCCCGGGGCTCGGGTTTGGCCGAATTTCGAGATTCTTGTATAAATTGATAGTTTTCGATTGGGTTGTGTTCCTTTAGTATATATTAATAATGTTAAACTGGTTTTAGTTAGATTCGGAGCAATCGGGAACCAATTTGAGTGGCAAGAGTATAGCAGACTAGTATTGTGGCCCGGTAAAGGTAAGTAATGATTATAAATCTTGTCCTGAGGGTATGAAACCCCAGACTTCATATTTCTCACTGATTTTAGAATGGCACACATGTCGGATGACGAGTATGTGGCGCGCACTGATTTTTGAATTGGACTTGGTCCTCTCTGCGGCAACTATTGAGTTGCGTATTTTACTCTAAATCATATGTTAAATTGTGTTCTAAAGATTATTGCAATTTTTGGGCTATAAGCCATGTTTGGGGCCTCGTGCAGACTTGTTTAGACCCCTTGGGGGCTTTTTACTGCTATTTCCTCATTGTTTATTGATGATTTCACTCAGTCATATTGTGCTTACTGTTTTCGAAACTCAACCTGATTTACACTACTTTGAGATTTAAAAATGATGTTTTGGGTCGAGTACCTTGTTTTACTGATACGCCCCAGGGGCTTTTGAGAGGTTCTGACTGAGTGAGGCTGAGGGCTTGATTTGTGAGGATATGATACGCCACGAGGTGGCTTGATATTAGCGTTTGGGCTGAAGGAGCCCCTCCGGAGTCTGTACACACCCCCATTGAGCGCATGTACCTACTGAGTGCGAGTGTCGAGTGCCGAATGACGAGTGATTGGGAGGCATGAGTGACTGTGAGGTATGCCCAAGGGGCTGATTATGAGTGACTGTGAGGTATGCCCGAGGGGCTGATTATGATACATGTTTTTACCCGAGGGGCTACTTATGATTTTACCACTTTCACTCTGAACTTATGAAATATCTTTTGCCCGAGGGACCTTTTTATGATTTTCAGCATTTTTACACTAAAATTCTTGAAAGTTATGTTGAAACTATTGGCAAGTATATTTCCAAATGATCTTTAATGAAATTGGATTTTAAGTGTGAGGATTCAACGTATACATTGTTGGAAAGAAAGGTTGTGCTTATTGTGAATTGATGAATTGATTTTATGTGTTTCTTGCTTCTCAGACCCGATTTATTTTCATTACTAGTGAGTTAGTGTACTCACATTACTCCCTGCACCTTGTGTGCAGATCCAGGTGTTAGGGCAGGGTGAGCTGTCTATCTGTTCCAGAGATTTCTCGAAGGTTTGCGAGGTAGCTTCATGCGTCCGCAGTCCTGCTCTCTCCTGCTTACTATTATAGAATTTATTTTCTTTTGAGTTGTATATTTTATGTATATGATCACACCAGTGACTCCCGAATCTCGGGGGTTGTATTTAATATTCGACATAACTTTAACTGTTTTAATAATGTTTAAAAGAAACCTATATTGGTTATCATTTTAGTAAAGATGTAAATGAAAGCTTATTGCAATTTGAGTGTAGTTTTTGGCTGGCCTAGTTCCATGATAGGCGCCATCATGACTGGTTTAGATTTGGGGTCGTGACACTGGGGTGGGAATTATTAATCTTTATCCTCTTATTAGGTAATTATGTAATGTCTTGTTACCCTGTAATTAATTAATTACCCGCATAATTAAGAATTATCTCAAATTACCTAATACTACTCATTTTTAATACACGTTATATAACTTACTATCATGGTCATGTGGTTCCATATAAAATAAATACATACATTATTATTTTATTAAAACATCCATGTAAAAATACATATATTTTCTCAACTTATAATTTTTATAATCTCTTATAAAGAGTAAAAATTCTTGTACGCTTAATCCTTAAAATGATAAAAAGATAACCTTCTTTTCTTGTGAAAATAATTCTATCTTTACAATTAAAAAAATCTCCTAAACTTTCTCATATTATGTATATAATTTAAAGCATATTCGAAAGTAGTAATATTAATAACTATATAAAATCATATATATATATATATATATATATATATATATATATATATATATATATATATATATATATATATATATATATATTTCAAACTATTTTACAAAAATATTCCACTCAATATAAATACTATATCAAAATGTATCTAACAGTATCGAGGTTGTTAAACTTACGGGGTCTTACAGTCATAAATCCTCTGTAGAAAAGTACGGGATGTAACAATGTTGTTGCTTGTTGGGTGTGGATCATGTAGTATATGACTCTAGGCAGCATTGGATGTGTCTTGTCGCTTGAGCAGCTTGCATTGGGTGAGATGAGATTATTGGACCTGAAATTAGTGCAATTCGAATTGGATAAGATATGTTTGGAGAAGAATGTCATTAGTTAGCTTAGGTAATGGAAACGATTTTTATCGGGCACGAGAACTCCACAACTTGTTGACTTGATGGGTGGTTATGAGTTTTTAAACGTTTCTTTTTTCATTACAATGCTACGAAGGTTTGTAACTAGTATTTATCTAATATGAAGAATATTACTGGTACCGAGTTTGGTGATGAACAACTATCATGGTTGGAACATAATGCTATTAGTATATGGGTTATATGGTACATCGCGTGGTTATATCTTGGGATTATTCTTATGACTTCATAAGTCTTGTGGGGGACTATACAGTACATATGTACAAGAATCAGATCTTAGAGAGAGATCCGAATGTTGAAATTTGGTTTTAATGATTATAAGCTAAGGTTAAGAAAGAATCTTCAGTTAGGTTGTGTTGACGGACTTATATAGATTATGGTGATGTGGAATCACTCATCAGTATGTGTATGACGAGCTTATAAAGTGATTGCATAATTTGGAATGACTCTTGGCACATTTGAGCATGACTGTATGTTTAAGAAGGGGATAAAGTAATTACTCGATCGGTCATTTTGAGTTCTAGAATTTCGTTCTATGATTTTAATCTTTGAGTGGCTTCATATACTGTATTATGACTTGCAGACATAGTTGATTTTTATGTTGGAAAGGTTCGTATCAAGCCCTGACGCTTGACTGAGTTACCCTAGTCTAGCAAGCCTACTTAGCCCCTACCACCCAACCTTGCCCACAAACAATTCGAGAAGAGAGGATAAGGTGTATAACCCCAATTACATAAATTTTTAGGAACTTCATATGCAATTACTAAAACATTGCAAGTTCATAGTTTAAAAGTGGTAATATGTCTGACAACTACAACTTCCTAGACTGCATTCCCCAACCAAAACACAACCCACCGTACGTCTACGTAGCCTCTAAGTGAACATGAGTACAATATGGAAGTGTTGGTGAAAAGGACCCGACTATACATAAAAGTACAATGTACAAGAATCAAAATGACACAAGGCCTCAATATGAAGTAGGGCTCACCAAATCAGCTGAGAAGAGGGTGTTCTGCTATCAATGATCAGTGTCGCCTGCTCAGTCTTGCATCCCTTAAAGATGTAGCGCCCCGACAAAAGGGACATTAGTACATATGGAATAATACTAGTATGTAAAGATAAATACCCTCTCATGAAATGGAGTTCCAACATAAAATGAGAGAAACATGAAGACAGTAAGAAAATCAATAATATTTAAATGCCAAGTTAAAAAGAAGTAAACCTTCAAGTACGCATTAATATTTTAGGTTAGGAGATCCTTAATACTGACACACCACCATGCAAATTCCATGGAGTCCGCTCTCACCCGATCGGCTAAGCCGTCTCACCCAAATGTATGACGGCTGACATAGAACGCGATACCACCATGTGCGCGGCATGTCGTCCGATCTTCGCCCGATCGGCTAAGCACTATAATGTCGTGTAGGTCGACATGGTCTTTTCTAGCTATCCATTCATCCCAATCAAGGGGAATAAATTTATCCCTCAATCATCTCCTACACTAGCACATGTAGTTTCGGGCTTTGGCATGTATAACTCAGCCTTCCTCGGTGATATAACGATACTCCCAAAAACACTTTCTATATAAGAGAAATATATTCTCGCATAGTCTTTCATTAGATTTTTCATTTCATTGGTACTTTTGGCCATACATGATAGTCTTCATCCTTTTCACAATGGCTGTATTTCATATTTCACATTTTCATATTTTTACTTGCCATGGATCATCATAAAGCATTTAAAGACAATTTAAACATTGGAAATAATTACAAAATGGGAGCATCTAGATTTTAATAGAATCATGGATTGATTTTTAATAAGCGGTTGTTAAATCAATCATACTTGAAGTATTTCCATAGGGAGAACATGGTATAATGAGAGCAATTAATACATGAGTTGGGTAGATAAACATTTGATACATCAATCATTTGTGGCAACTTGATACAATAAGAATATGAACTTGAACAAAACCATACTTGGAATTTATAACGAACTCATGGATCCCAATTATATAGAAAGATTTTAGCCAGACCGTAGTTAAACATCCATAGGATTACTACAACGTTCCACTATTCTTAGGAACCTCAATCTGTAGAAACATAATAAAATTGAACCATTATTAGGGAGATATTCATAGTCTAGGTCATATAGGAATTTCATCAAATACATAGCGTGCATATAGAACTACAACTCCCTACAATGGGATTTCTTCACCCTATAACCAATCCTCAAGACAACGTTTCACGAAACTAATTCAAAAACCTTCATACCACCTTCACCGGCACATGTTTTCCCGATGACTATTTCCCAACTCAAGAATCACACCTTCACTTTCTTCACATGCACCCAAAATTCGAAATTGAGGGTTATGGCTTCCGATCACCATCCAATAATCCCCATCATCATAAAATATTACTCATGAATACATGACAGAATATTGAATGTGAACCAAGGATGAAGTATTACCTCTTTAGTAGAATCCCTTGTGAGTTTTCCGCTTGAATTCCCAAGACTTGATCAAGAACTTGAAGTGTAGAAGTGTTAGAGCTTCTCCTTCTCTCTCTAGATTTTTCTCTCTCTAAAATATTAGATTTTTCCCTTCAAAATGACCCCTTTTAAGCCTTTTTAATAGGGTTGGGTACAATTTCTCAAGAATTAACCCTTTTTGTTAGGTTTGTGATCGCAGATAGGACCACAAAATAGGTATACGGTCCGCAAAATGGACCGCGAATTGGTCATTCAGATATGTGTTGGGCTTGATCAGGTCCATGACGAATCCGCGGTTCGTGGAACAGTTTTGCGGTCACATATTAGAACATGAAATCCCCCGACAAAATTTTTCATGTTGATTATTCAACAGATATGCGGTCGCACATCGGACTGCAAAATGACCCACAAAAATTGAGTTGCTCCTGACTCATTCTGTGATGATTCTATGGGCAGCTGAATAGATCCATAGTCGCATAATGGACCGCAGACAGCAGTCCAAAAAGTTTGTACCGCAACGAGCTCATCTACAAGCCTCCAAACATATTAGCTTACTTTGGCACTGTTAGGCCCCACAAAAGTATGCCTATGAGTTGGAGGGTTGTAGATAATTTTCGCGGCTAGCAAGCTTGACGATGTATAGTTTTTGGACTTGCAATGCATTGAGGAGCTGATTGGTTTTGTGGATCATAGAACTATCGCGGAGTGAACCAAATGAAGATTAATTTTTAGGGCTATTTCGGGGTAAATTATGTGGGCGCAATTTATTTTACGGGTCGCACTTCCATCGCAAAACCATCATCAGGATTTTCTTGAGGGAGGTTTCGCAATCCATTTCACGGCCGCATAAGTGATTTTCGGAACGCATACCTTTTTGGACTGCAGATCTTTTCTGTGGTGCGTCCTTCGATCGCAGATTGAGTTCGAAAGTCCATTTTGTATATTTTCTTAACTCGACCCTATGTTAATTAAAAGCTATTGGGGTCATTTTGAAAGGCATCTGATGGCCATTTAGAGAGAGGGGAGAGCTAGCTAAAGAGAGAAGGTGAATCTTACACTCCTATACTTCAACTCTTTGATCAAGCTTTGTAAATTTAAGGGGAGAACTCATGAATCATTTACTAAAAGGTAATTCTATGTTCCAAGCTCTCATAAAATTTACTATCATGCATTTATGGGTAGGATTTTACTAATTTGAAGCTTATGGGAGGGTGATCAAAAGCCTATAATCCCTCTATTTTAGAATTTGAGGTGTATGGGAAAGATGTGAGATGTGTTTCTTGATTTGGGGGGGGGGGGTGTCGTTGGGCATGCATGTATCCATAGAGGTGTACTGGAGGTTGTTGAATTATCCGGGATGAATTGTTGGTTATTATTTGTTGTAGGATGAAGGAGTTCTATGAGATAACCTGGTAGTCAAGTTTGCACATCTAGTGTTTGATGAAATGCCTAAATGAGTTGAACCTATGAGCAACCTCCTAATTATCGTTCAATTTTGTTATGTCTCTATAGGTTGAAATGCTGGGAGTTTTGGAACGTTGTGGTAATCCTAAGAAAAGATTACTCGAAGTTTCTTGGCTAAACTCTTTTCGTAGAATTGAATTCCATGAAATTCATGTAAAAATTCGATTACGGTTTGATCAAGTTCTTATTTCTATCATATAGTATGCTTCTATGGTTATCTGCCCAAAGGCTTATGATTTGATTCATGTTCCAATTGCAAAACACTACGCTCCTCTTTTATGCTTATTCCCTATGTGTTTTGAATACTTACATGCTTATGAGCTGAAGATATGATTTTTTTCACTGTTTCAAATATCCTTAAATATTATAAGATGGTCCTTGAAAGATAATGAAAGAATGAAAGTATGAATCATGAAATGCGGTCATCGTGCTAAGAATGAGGATTTACAATTGTGGTCAAGAGTGCCAATGAAATGAAAGGAAGTATGAAAGTCTATGAAATGAATATGATTCTTTTATATGATAACTATTTTTGGGAATATCGGTAGGTCACCGAGGAAGGCTGGGTCATAAATGCCCAAGCCTGAAACTACATGTGTCGGTGTAAGGATTGGTTGAGGAACTAGTTCTCGTTGTATTATATTGAGGTTATTCCCGTTGATCGGGATGAGTTTATGGCTAAGGACCATGTATACCCACATGGCATTGTGGTGAAACGACTTAGCTGATCGGGCAGAGATCAGACGCCATGCGCCGTACATGGTTGTGTTGTGTTTCTATGTCAATCCTAATACTTGGGGTGAAATGGCTTAGTCAGTCAAACAGTGATCGAAATCCATTCCATTGTCATGGTGGTATGTCGCTGCTAAGGATATCCCAAATAAAAAAATGAAAAGATTTACTTGCAGCCCTATTTTGTTTTAACTTGGCATTTAAATATGATTAATTTACTTCTTGTTTTCCATGTTTCTCATCTTTTTATCCTTGTTTTCTAGTCCATGAAAGGGTATTTAGCTTTACATATGTATTAATGTCCTTTTTGTTGGGGGCGCTGCATCTTTGATGTATGCAGTGGTTCCGTAGTAGGTGGCAGGGATCGTTGATAACATCATACCCTCTTCTCACCGGATTTTGGTGAGCCCCACTTCCTATCGGGGCGTTGTGTCTTTTGGTCCTTGTACATTGTATTTAAGGTATAGCCGGAGCCTTGTCACTGGCACTTTCATAATACTCTTATGTTCCATTTAGAGGCTCTGAAGACATAGTGTGGGTTGTGTTTTGATTTGGGAACTAGACTACAAATATTGTAGTTATGGGATTTTCTACTTTCAAATGTGAACTTCTATTCTTTTGGAATCAATGATCCTTTAAGTAATGGAAAATGATGTTGTACACTTTATTCTTCATATGTCTATCTCTTGTTACTGAATCTTATGTAGTACATTAATAAGGTTGGGTAAAAGGCATCAAGTAGGCGTGCTTGACTGGGATGCCTCAGTCGAGCGCCAGTCATGCTCCCCAAGGTCGGGGCGTCACAAGCTTGCTATCAGACCCTAATGTTTCCAAAGTGTCCATGGAATTCTCGGAGTCGTGTCTAGTATAGTCCTTATTATCAGTGTGTTTTCGACCACATCTATAGTTAGGAGGCACTTGGGAATTTAGGAATGTCACCCTTCTTTATTTTTCTAGATCGTATCATAGAGCTTGATTATAAGACTGCCCCTTTTTAACTCGTGTTTTGTTTAATTTTCAGTACATGGCACCTAAGAAGAAGGCAAGGAGTGGCCAAAGGGCCAATCCAACATAGGACTGGTTGTTGATAGTATACCTGATGTTATGGGTGAGCACCCAAGAGGTGAAGATATTCCCCCACGTATCCTGATTGTACTACTCCTGCTGAGAATGCACTGATTCCTACTCTTTCCAAGAATGCAATGATTCCTCCTCCAACTAATATAATAGTCCCACCTCCAGCCACAACCTCCAGTCCTAGTGTTTTTGATGGGGACCTTATGGGAGCCACACAGATGTTGACCCAGATAGTGGCTTCCCAGGCCCAGAGATTGAATGCTACACCTACTTTAACTAGTTATAAAGAGGATTCAGCTAGTTCCAAGGTAAACAAATTTCTTCAATTGGGTTCTCCGATGTTCACAGGTACTTAGCCTGAGGAGGACCCCCAGGACTTTATCGATGAGATGAACAAGACTCTCCAAGTTATGCGTGCCATAGAGAAGGAGGCAGTGTAGTTGGCCTCCTAACGCCTTAAGGAGGTGGCATATTCATGGTTTAACATGTGAGAGGAGTCCCGTGAGGAGGGTAGCCCTCTGGCAAAGTGGGGTGAGTTTGCAGATGCTTTCATTCATCATTTCTTGCCTGCCGAGATTAGGGAACCCCGTGTCGTCGAGTTTGAGAACTTGAAGCAAGTTGTATGAGTGTGTAGGATTACCATATGAGTTTCGCGCGTCTTTCCAAGTATGTTATTTACATGTTTCCCACTATGGAGGCTAGGGTGCGCCAGTTTATGCAAGGCCTTAGCCCTTTGGTTATCAACGAGGAAGCTATAGTCGCTATGAATACTAACATGAACTTTGGTAAGATGATGTCATTTTCTTAAGCCACCGAGGCCTAAGAATTGAAGAATAGAATGGAGCGAGAGGGTAGCAAGAAGTCCTGGTCTGCAAACAACTTTGGAGGTTCTTCCAGTTGGGGTATTTGTGGAATGGCAATATTCATGTGAGGGTAATCTGGACCGACACGGTCCTTTACTCAATCATTAGTTGGTGTACCACCATCATGGATGGCTCAACAGAAGTGGAGTCGCTTCAATCCTATTCAGGCAACAAGGATCTTATCAGCATGGTCAGTTGTGGGGGAGATTTCAGTCGCAATAGAGGCCCACATGCCCTAGATGCGGAAATATGCACTCACGAGTCTTCTATATGGACCATCATGTATGCTACATGCGTGGTCTTAGGAGTCATATACAGCGGAATTACCCTTCTCCTCATCAGAGAGCTGGTAGGGGTATGGCGCAGCCAGTCAGTTCTGCAGCCACCACTTCTGCAGCACCTCCTGCAGCTCGAGGTACTCCGGCACCCGCAGGGCATGGTGCAACTAGGGGTGGTGTATAGTGTTCGAGATGGCCTAGTAGGTTCTATGCTATGAGGGGTTGCCAGAGTTTAGAGGCTTCTCTGGATGTTGTCGTAGGTATATTGGCTATCTAATACCATGATGTGTACGCTCTTATAGATCCCGGTTCAACCTTGTCATATGTCACTCCTTAAGTTGCTATAGATTTCGATATAGAACCGGAAAAACTTCATGAGCCGTTCTCTGTATCTACTCTAGTTGGTGAGTCAATAGTGGCCACGCGGGTTTATGGGGATTGTACTATCACGGTTTATGGTCGAGACACCACAATCGATCTCATTGAAATTGGTGATAATGGATTTTTATGTAATAATGGGGATGGACTTGCTTTATTCATGTTTTGCCAAGCTTTATTGTCAAACCATAAGTGTTAGGTTCGAGTTTCCTAACGAGAAAGTAAATGAGTGGAAGAGAGATAATGCTATGCTAAAGGGTAGGTTTATTTTGTACCATAAGACTGCGAAGATGATTAGAAAAGGGTGTATCTACCACTTGGTCCGAGTCACGGTCATTGAGGATGAGGCACCGACATTTGAGTTCGTGCCACTTGTGAATGAATTTCTAGAGGTCTTTCCTAATGATCTTCCCAGGATCACACTAGACAGGAAGATTTATTTTGGTATCGATGTGTTGATAGGCACGCAGTCTATATAAATTCCATCATATAGAATGGCTCCGGCAGAATTGAAGGAACTAAAGGACCATGGAAAGATTTTTTAGAAAAGGGTTTCATCCGACCGAGTGTGTTGCCTTGGGGCATACAGGTTCTCTTTGTAAGGAAGAAAGATGGGTCATTGAGGATGTGTATTGACTATCGGCATCTCAACAAGGTCACAATGAAGAATAAGTACCCACTGCCAAGGATAGATGACTTGTTTGATCAACTGCAAGGTGCTAAGTACTTCTCTAAGACTGACTTAAGATTGGGGTATCACCAATTGAAGATCAAGGAGCAGGATATTCCGAAAATAGCTTTCATGACTCGGTATGGGCACTTTGAGTTTCTGGTGATGTCTTTTGGGCTAACAAATGCCCCATCAACTTTCATGGATCTTATGAATCAAAACTTCAAGACTTTCCTCGACTCTTTTATGATAGTGTTCATTGATGACATCCTAGTGTATTTATGAAGTCGAGAGGACCACACCGATCATCTCAGGGCAGTTTTGTAGACTCTATATCAGCACAAGTTGTATGCAATGATTTCAAAATGTGAATTCTCGCTCGAGTCTGTCACTTTCTTTTGTCATGTTGTCTGTTAGTGAAAGAATCAAGGTTGACCCTCAGAAGATTGCAACTGTGAATAATTGGCCTAGACCTACAGCTCCGACTGAGATTCACAATTTCTTATGCTTAGCTAGGTATTATAGTAGATTTGTGGAGGGATTTTCTTCTCTTGCCTCTCTACTAACCAAATTTATACAGAAGACCGCTAAATTTTAGTGGCCAGATGCTTGTGAAAAGAGTTTTCAAGAATTGAAGTCAAGGTTGACTACGACATCAGTGTTAACCTTACTAGAGGGCACAAATGGGTTTCTTGTGTATTATGATGCTTCAAGGGTTGGACTTGGGTGTGTGTTGCTTCAACATGGCAAGGTGATTGCTTATGCTTCTAGGAAACTCAAGAACCATGAACAGAATTATCCAACACATGACTTAGAGCTTGCAGTGGTGGTGTTTGCATTGAAGATTTGGCAAAATTATTTTTATGGGGTCCATGTGGACATATTCACGGCCCATAATAGTCTTTAATATATCTTCAAGTAGAAGGAGTTGAATCTAAGGCATAAGAGATGGATTGAGTTACTCAAGGTCTACGACATCGATACTCTACATCATCCTGCAAAGCCTAATGTTGTGGCAGATGCTCTTAGCCGGAAATCCATGGGTAGTTTGGATCACTTGGGGGCATTAAGTCCACCGGTTGGCGAGTTTGGTAGTTCCTCCTTATAGAATCTAGCAAAGGTGGGGGTGATTGTGCAAAATAGGGCTGAATCATCACTCGTAGTGGATGTCAAGGAGAAACTATATGATGAGTTGTTATTAGTGAAATTGAAGGAGGGTATTCACAAACAAAAAAACCCATGGCTTTTTCTCTTGGCATGAATGATGGTACGCTAAGGTACCAAAGGCGATTGTGTGTTCCAAATGTAAATGGTCTATGGGCATGAATCATGACCGAGGGTCACACCTCCAAGTATTCCGTGCACCTAGGCTTTACAAAGATGTACCATGATATTAAGGAAGTCCACTGTGGAATGACATAAAGAGGGATGTCGCGTACTTTGTGTCTAAATGCCCAAATTGTTAGCAAGTGAAGACTGAGCACCAGAAGCCCGGTGGCTTGGCACAAAATATGCGAAATTCCAATGTGGAAGTGGGAGATTATCAATATAGACTTTGTGGTAGGTTTTCCTCACACACCTCTTAAGTTTGATGTGATTTGACCGACTCACAAAATCAGCACGCTTCTTGCCTATAAAGGCTATAAACACATCAAAACATCATTAGGTTGCATGGCACTCTGGTTTCTATCATCTCAGATTGAGGGGCACAGTTCACCGCTAATTGGTAGAAATTTTAGGAAGGTTTGGGTACTCAGGTGAATCATAGTATATCTTTCCATCCAGAAACCAATGGGCAAGTAGAGCGGACTATTCAGACTCTTTAGGATATGTTGCATGCTTGTTTTATTGACTTCAAGGGTAAATGGGATTGTCATTTTCCGCTAATAGAATTTTCCTACAATAACACTTATCATGATAGCATTTAGACGGCATCGTTCAAGGATCTATATAGTAGGAGGTGTAGATCTCCCATTGGTTGGTTTGAAGTTGGCAAAATGGAATTGTTAGGGCCAAACCCCGTGCATCAAGGGAGAAGGTCATGAAAATTAAGGAACAGTTGAAAACTTCTCAAAATCTCCATCAAACCTATTTGGATGTGCTTCGCAGCGATTTAGAGTTCAGGGAGGATGATTGGGTATTCTTGAAAGTTTCTCCCATAAAGGGTATAAATCGATTTGTGAAGAAAGGAAAATTGAGTCCAAGGTATATCGGACCATACAAAATCATTCATAGGATTGGTCAAGTGGCTTAACGGCTTGAGTTACCTCCAGAGATATCCTTAGTGCACCTGGAGTTTCATGTTTCCATGTTGAAGAAGGTAATTGGAGACCCGTCGCTCGTCGTTCCGGTGGAGGCTATTGAAGTTAACAAAGAATGACGTATGAGGAGATTCTGATTTCCATTCTTGATAGATAAGTTCAAAAGTTGAGTAATAAATAGATTGCCTCTGTGAAAGTTCTATGGCGAAATCAACTAGTTGAGGAGGCCACCTGGGAGGCCGAGGAAGAGATGAAGAGGAAATACCCTCACATGTTTGTGTAATCCTATTGTTATGCTTAAAAGGAATGTTAGGAGTTTACTTTCTATGAATTATGTTTAACTTGTACATTTTATGTTAAAGTGCTCCTTTTTGGTGATGTAATACATACGAGGTTATGATTGGTGTTATTTTAATGTTATGTTATGTCATTGCATTATGGATATGTTGTAAGAGTTGGTTTTTAGGGCTCTCTAACAGGTAGATATGCCCAATTACAGGGGCTAACTCTGCCGAAATTTCGCAAAATTCACGGAGTTGGCCTAATTTGGAACTCTTGAGGTGTGAGGGAAGAGTTATGTCGTGTTGGGTGTTCAGACGGACTCTATTACTCATTGGAGAATGAATGATCCTAAGAGGAGGAGGATGTAACTCCCCATAAAAGTATGCCTATGAGTTTGGAGGGTTGAAGATAATTTTCCCGGTGAGCAAGTTTTTTGACTTGCAATGCATCGAGGAGTTGGTGGAATAAAATTTATTCAAAAAGCGCATTTCTGCAATCAATTTCGTGACAACGAATTGGTTTCACAGACCGCAGAACCATCACGGAGTGAATCAAGTGAAGCTTAATTTTGAGGGCTATTCCGTGATCAATTATACAACAATAACAACATACCCGGTATTATTCCACACCGTGCGGTCAATTATGTGGTCACATATTTATTTTGCAGGCCGCATTTCCATCGCATAACCAGCATGAGGATTTTCTTAAGAGAGTTGCTGCGGTCCATTTCGCGGTCGCACAAGTGATCTACAGACTGCAGATCTGCCACATAATTGGCCAGGCAAGCCAATTTTGGAGGACAATTTTGTGGTCAATTTGCAGACTGCAGATATGTTCCGCGGTCCATTCTACAATCATAGATTAGGTTCAGAGGGTCCATTTTGTGTATTTTCTGAACCCGGCCCTATGTTAATTAAAATCCATTGGGGTCATTTTGGAAGGCATCTGATGGCATTGTAGTGATAAGGGAGAGCTAGTTATAGAGAGAAGGTGAATCTTACACCCCTACGCTTCAACTCTTTGATCAAGCTTTGAAAATTCAAGGGGAGAACTCATGAAACATCTACTAAGAGGTAAGTCTTTGTTCCAAGCTCTCATGAAATGTCTTCTCATGCATTTGTGGGTAGGATTTCACTAATTTGAGGCTTATGGGAGGGTGATCGAAAGCCTAAGCCCTCTATTTTGGAATTTGAGGTTTATGGGAAGGATGTGAGGTGTGGTTCGTGATTTGGGTGTGTGTTGGTGGGCATGCATTAATAGATAGAGGTGTCATGGAGATTGTTGAATTATCTAGGATAAATTGTTGGTTGATATTTATAGTGGGGTTAAGGAATACTACAAGAGAACATGTCAAGATTGCACATCTAGTGTTTGATGAAATGCCTAAATGAGTTGAACCTATAAGTACCCTCCTAATTATGGTTCAATTTTGTTATGTCTCTATAGATTGAAATCGCTAGGAGTTTTGGAACGTTGTTGAAATCCTAAGGAAAGCTTACTCGAGGTTTGTTGGCTAAATTCTTTCCGTAGAATCATATTCAACGAAATTCTCGTAAACATCAATTGTTTAATTAAGTTCCTATTTCCATCATTACAGTCTACTTGTATGGTTAGTTGTCGAAAAGCTTATGATTTGGTTCATATTAAATTTGCAAAAACCTATGCTCCTCAATGCTTATTTCCAATGTGTTTTGAATTCTTACATGCATATGAGTTGAAGATATGATTTCTCTTAAAAGGTAAAGAAAGAATGAAAGTATGAATTATGAAATGTGGTCATCATGCCAAGAATGATGATTTACAATTGTGGCCAAGAGTTCCAATAAAATGAAAGGAAGTATGAAAGCCTATGAAATCAATATGATTTTTTTATATGATAAATGTTATTGGGAGTATCATTAGGTCATCGTGGAAGGCTGGGTTATAAATGACCAAGCTTGAAACTACACATGTTGGTGTAGGGACTGACTGAGGAAAAAATTCCAGTTATATTATATTGAGGTTATTCCTTTTTTTTGGGATGATTTGATGGCTAGAAAGGACCATGTCGACCCACACAACATTGTGGTAAGTTGACTTAGCCGATCGGGCGGAAATCGAACGCCATGCCATGCACATGATGTTGTTGTGTTTCTCTGTCAATCCTCATACTTTGGGGTGATATGGATTAGCCGGTAGGGCAGTGATCGGTCTCCATGCCATGGGTATGTTCGTGTGTCGGTACAAAGGATCTCCCAACTAAAAAAATGAACATGTTTACTTGAAGCCATATTATGTTTTAAAATATGACTGATTTAGTTATTGTTTTACATGTTGCTCATCCTTGTATCCTAGAATTCTATTCCATGAGAGGGTATTTAGCTTTACATACTAGTACTATTCCATATATATTAATGTCCCTTTTGTCGGGGGCACTACATCTATAATGGATGCAAGTGGTTGCTCATCACGTGGAAGTGAATGTTGATAGCACCATACCCTATTCTCAGCGGATTTTGGTGAGCCCCACTTCCTATCTGAGCCTTGTGTCTGTTGATCCTTGTACATTTTATTTGGAGGTTTTGCTAGGGTCTTGTCACCGGCGCTTTCATACTACTCTTCTGCTCTATGTAGAGGCTCCATAGATATTGTGTGGGTTGTGTTTTTATTTGGAAAATAGACTATAAATATTGTAGTTATGGGGTGTTCCACTTTCAAATGTGAACTTGTAATCTTTTGGAAATTGTCAATGAAACTTATTTATGTAATGTAAAAGGATGTTTTACACTTTATTCTTCACATGTCTATATCTTGTTACTGATTTTCATGGATAAGGTTGGGTAGAAGGTATTAAGTAGGCTTGCTTGATTGGGATGTCTTGATCGAGCACTGGTCGTGCTCCCCAAGGTCGAGGCATGACAAGCACCATAAAACCTTAAATCCTTGGTGATCATTTACGAGGCCTTACACTTCGATATTGATTTCACAGAGTGATTCTTAATTTGGAAGCTTTAAGTTGGAAAAGTTGTCCATGGTTTGAATTTTGAGTAAACAACCTCGAAATTGAGATTTTATGGTCCCAATTGGTTTGTATTGTGATTTTGTACTTGAGCGTGTGTTTGGATTTGGATTTAGATGTTCCTAGAGGGTTTTGGATTTTTTTGTCGAAATTCAGAAATTTGAAGAATTGGAGAGTTCGTAGGTTTGACCAGGAGTTGACTTAGTGTTTTCAGACTCCTATTATGGCTTTGGAACCTTTTATTGGTTTGTTTTGCTGATTGGAACTTGTGTTTAAAGTTTAGTTGTGATATGGAATACTTAAGTGTGATTCGGATGCATTCGGCGAAGTTTGAAGGTTTTAAAGTTAAGAGAATGATTTTGATCTTCAATTCTTGATTTAGATGTTAGTATGATTTTTTTGATCCTTTGGATAAGTTTGAATAATGTATTTGGACTTGTTGGTATATTTTGATGGGATCCTGGGGGCCCTGGGTATGATTCAGGGTGGTTTCAGATCATTTTGAATAGTATTTTAGTGCTGGTTTTGGTTCTTCGCATTTGTTATGTGTGGGTCGCAAATGTGACCATCACATTTGAGAGGGTATTGTCTCTTTTGCAACCTGGTTGAGCTGGAGGATCTTGCCTTTGCAAGGATATGTGTCGCATTTGCAACTGTGGGATTGTTCGCTTTTGCAAGGGGTGGCGTCGCTTTTACGACTGGCAGCTTAGGGGACTTCGCACTTATGAGGTTTGTGGTTGCATTTGTGACATTGCTAGGTCAGTCGGGGTTTGGATTTGCGAGCCTAAGGTCGTTTTTACGAGGGTCGCATTTGCAAGCCTCTAATCACAAATACGACATGTGTAGATGGATTTAAGTAGTGAATTTCGGGATTTTGAGCTCATTTCTTATATTTTGAGCCCTAGACTTTGAGAGGGGCGATTTTTGAAGAAAAATTTGTCATGCCCCAAACCAAGGGAGGCGTGGCTAGAATCCGGTTCATACTTGACCTCGAGCGTACCACTCTATAACTATAAACTCTAGGGGCAACCTTCAACTTAGGCCGACAAAGCCTACCTACACAGACAATACCAACCAAGGTAAACGAGTCCATAATCTAAATCATTTGAAAATAACGTCTATCTCATTTGAAGGTAAACATACCCAAAATCTCATACACATAATTGTACAGGCCGACGAGGCCTCCATAAACGTCATCAACCAGCAATACCAAAATGAACATGTACCCAGGGTCGGCAAGGCCACAATACTGATATACAAAATATATAAGACTCGTCTAAAAGCCTCTAGAGATAACAAAACTGTACCATGGTTGGGTCGGGGCCCCGACCTACCCATTAAGTTATTATATACAAAATGGACTCCAAGTCTAGTCCTGGTAACTCCGGGGAAGTGGAGATTACCAATCAAGCTAATGTCTAGCTCTATCTACTAGAAGTTCTATATGTATGTCTATCAGAACCTATATGCATGAAATGTCGCAGCCCCGATAAGAGGGATATCAATACAAAATAATGTGTCGAGTATGTAAGGCAATATAATAACTTAAAGCTGAAACTCAACGAAAGTACATAGTAATCTAGAAGCAAATGAATGCTTTGAGACATACTTACCTGTTCCGACTCAACCTGATGATACCCAATTTTTTCCTATAATATTTTTTAAATGCATATATACCTTCAAAACTGTGCATTAGCATCAATTGATATTTTTCCATAATTTCTACATTTTTTAATTAATTTATCCCAGTATTTTCTATTATATGGACAATTACTAATTGCATCACCATTGGTTTTATGACAATTTTATTGCTTAATTTTATCATTTATGTTTACGCTAAGCTTTAATTATTTTACGAATAGTCATACTTACATTTTTGGGTTATAATTGAAATAATTTTGCAGTAATAGCCCACGAGTGTATAATTACCTTATATCACAAGAAATTGACCTTTTTTATTTTTATAATATTAAGTAATTATTTCAAATCAATTTTATGCATAAAAATCATTTTTTTTAATCATTTATTAACTATTTTTACAAATTATTTTGTCAATTAAGTGGGTGTTTAATAAATGGCCCCTTTTGTTTTCAGACTTAACCCTTCAAACCAGCCCAAACCCTTAAGCCCAAATACACACTTGTCCGACCCAATACCCCCATTCAATCATGACCGTTGATCATCCAGATCAACGATCCATATTCCTCCTTCCATAATTAACCTAGACCTAACCCCCCAAACCCTCTCATTCTCTCCCTCACCCGTCATCATCACCTCCCTATTCTCTGAACTCTCTCGACCTAACCCTAGTTCTAAACACCGTCACCGGCGTATATCTCATCGCTATGGTTCTCCTATACCCTCTTCGTCCAGTCTTGGCCTTCTACACACCATGGCTCTTTGACTTCTTAGATCCTTGAGAAGATCTTATGGAACCCAACCGGTTCTGGTTTGAAACTTTTCTTATTAGCCTGTCTCAGGCCATTTTCGACTGTGAGTAAGAATTTCCTCTTGATTTGTTACGAATCTATGGTCTCTTGACCTATTCTCTCATCTCTACTACTTTTCTAAAAACCCTAGTATGATACTATCAATCCTTCTCAGATTTGTATAGATTTGAGATGAATCGAGCACTATTACACGTTTTCCTTTGAAAATTTCTGGTTTAACTAATTATTCCGACTCTTCCTAAACTAGGGTTCGTCCCAAGTTATTTTTCAAAGGTTTTTTCTGACACCTAAGTGTTTGATTAATTTTTCTTTCGTCTTCGTGACTGATTTGTGTAGAAATACTTAAATCTTAGTTGATTTTGTGTGATACACTGATTTTTCCAATCTTTGCTTCGATTTTAGGTACTTTCTGTGTTACCAGTCATATTACTTTGCTCTATTTTTTGGACTTAAACATTGTTCCTTGTTAAATCCAGTATTTTTGTGGTTTTGCCCTAATTAACCTTTGTTAGGGTTCGAACCTACTCTTTTCGACTAAGTTCTATGTTTCTGTGAAAGTTTTGCTGATTGCGTTACTCCGTTAGAGATTCGTATGCATAAATCTTGTTTGTTTCCTTGTTTATGAATTTAATTAGCCGTCTATGCCTTAACTGATTGCCCGTATAATTTTGTGATTGTACTGATCCTTTATTTGGTATGATTGAGATTCTTTCCTTAATTAAACTCCCATGTTATTACCGTTTGATCAATTACCCCTAATTAAGGGAGGTCTATTCCAAACCCTTATGTGATTGGATTCTGTGACTCTATGGTTTCCTTAATTGACTGAATGCTGATTCATTTACCTAATTTGTTCAACTATTAAATTCTTATATATACACCCTTTTTTTCCTCTCAACACACGGACAATAGTTCAAACACACGCACTGAAACTTTCTCTCATCTCTCTTTCTGCTATTTATATTCATTGATTGTTTAGCCGGCTGAAGGCCAAGGCTAGACTGTCAAATCCTGCCTACTTCACCTTCTGTCTTTGCTTCCTTAACTGGTATGTTCCTGCTTTTAATGCCATTCATTCTACTATGAAGTTTAAATCTATATGATTCTCTGGGGCTCTATTCATGTTAATATCCATGTCTTTTCTGCATTAGACTAACTGCTTATGTACCTAATGTTATATTATTTCTTGTTTATTGTTTGATCGGTATGTTTAAGTTCACACTTTCTTGTTTGTTGCTTTAATCAGCATGTTTAATTTAGTTTAAGTACTCTCATCTTTCCTGTTTACTTCCTTCAACCAGCATGCTTACTTTTGTGTCTCAGACCCCTATCTAATTGACTTCAATCGGCATGACTAATTCTGTGTAGTTTGACTCATGTCTTCAGTATGACCATTCCTACACTTAGTTTCTGTGTTTTACTGTCTATTTTTGTTAGTTAACATGATTACTTTAGCATTAAGCCTGGTTGTTAGACCTATGTTGTTCCTACCTAGACTCTATGTCAGTATGTTATTGTGAATTTGGTTGTTGTAGAAACCCTTTCCTATTCCATATATTTGTTACTCAGTATGCTCTCACTCTTATCTTGTTCTTGTGTGTTTCTGATTCCTGTGTCCCCGACCCGTGCTCCTTTTTTTTGTAACTGTTTGTACACCTAGAATTAGTTGACAAACTGAAGTAGAATCTGGGCAATGTGATGCTTTTGAGACCATGTTGTTGTTTGTTGAACCTTCTTTTCCTTCAAAAGGTTTTTCAACATGTCTTTTTTTTACTCTTATATGTTTTCCCAAAATGTGTCCATTCTTAAAGTATTTTTTACTCCTAAATATTTTACTCCTCTACTGTTGTCCAAAACTTATTCCAACTATGTCAAGCACTCTCACTCCTGCTCTTAGATTACTTAAGTTCTGCCCCTCCAGTGTGTATACTACCTAGGAATCCATGAGATTCCTCTGAACTCTGGCACACTGGGGCTGGCCCTTTCCACACTGCACATAATCACTTCCCTATTCAAAGTATCTTGGTGTGAGCATTGCCCGAGATCCCTGTGGTCCTTAGGGAACTTTGACACACTAGGACATCCTATTGGCTATGAGACTTTGGCATCCTGGACTGTTTTGAAGGCCTAGTATTTCCAGGTTCACTTTGGGCCTATCTCAGGCTCCCTATAGAATAGCTTATATTTATGGTATATAATAATACCTTTGTAAACATATATTGGGGAAAATTAGTAAAGGGGAGGGATTCGTATATGGATTTTTGTAGGGAGACCGGGTAGAAATCATGCTTTAGGTTTATATTGTATTTGCTTGCATTAGAAATTCTGCCTTTAGGTCTATGTTATGTTCACTTGCATTAGAAATCATGCTTTAGGCTCATATTATGTTATTCGCATTAGTAATCATTCTTAGGTTGATATCATGTCTGCCATGCTTTTAGATCACCTGGAATATTAGGAAATGTTATAGGCTCATTACTTTATTTGTTACGGAATTCCGCTTCTGCATAATCATGATCACCTAGAAATCCTGTTATTAAGTTACCATTGCAATTCTGCTTAATAAAAATGTCCATCCTTGTTGTGCATTAGAAATCCTACTTTAGGACTATGTTTGTATCACCACCTAAGTCAATAACCGTCTTGTCTGTACGAATGTTTAAAATCAATTTCAGCACCTAGACAAGCATGTTTATAGGATGTATTAAAACTCAGACTGTTTGTTTTCCTTTAGTCAATTTCCAGAATTCTATTTGCATGTTATAGGGTATCCCTGAACCACGCCTAGGCAAGCTTATAGGTAATTAAGGCCTTACAAATTTGTAAAACTATGTTTTGTTTATTTGTGACTGCCCAGATTCAACAGGTTCTAAAATCAACAGCAAAACTGATTAGGTCTTTACCGCTTCGCCTTAACATGATGTTGCACATGCTTTGTTTGTCATGCTCACTTAAATATCATGTTTTAGGACCTTTTCTGAAACATCTGAAATATTGATGTTTGAGACGTGCTAATTTCCTGTTTATTTGTGGAGGTAAACATGGGCCCTTAGTTGTTGTCTTACTTGACAGTCCTGTTTGTTCGTTGTTGTCGCTTAGATTTTCCTTTTTAAACACTTTAGGAGAGTCTAGAACTGCCTAAAAATAGAGGTCCTAAACACCTCTGGGACCACAAGGAAGGGATGGGTAATGCACGCTTAGAATTCATTTAATTAAAACCGCGTATACAACCGCTAAGGGGAGGGTAATAGGGTAGTAAAAGGATATGATGACATGTGCGCTAATGTCACATGTAACCCCTTTAGTTGAGGAAGGATTACCGGGCATTGTACGGATGTGATCCTATAGGCTAATAACTTAGGACTCCCCTATCTTATTTAAATATGTGTGCTCAGACTGCTTACCTTTTTTAAACTCCTTTTATCTTACTTACATATGTGTGCTTAGACTGCTTATCTGTTAAATGACTAATTTACTAAGTAAGTTTGGCCGGGACCCACCATTGTGGACCTCGAGGGGTGCCTAACACCTTTCCCTCGAGGTAATTTCAAGCCCTTACCCAATATCTGGTAACGTAGACTGGTTTGATGAATTACTTGTATTAGGTGCCCTAACGCACCATAAATTCATTAGGTGGAGACTCTTCACCTTCTATACCCCTCTCCCAAAAGGAAGGGAGTTGTCCCAAATGAATGCCAAAACCCGATTCCGCGAGGAAAAAAGGGGGCGCGACAGCATGGCGACTCTACTGGGGATTTTAGGCTTTTACCATAACAAACTTGCTTTTTGTAAATTAGTCTTAAGCATGCTTCTTTTGCTAAATGTGTGCACCCTTTCCTTTTACCCTTATGTGAATCTAATTGCCCGTTTTAAGCATTTAATATTTCCTTTAATGCAGAAACTAATTTATTTCTTTGTTTTCCTTTCTTAAACGTCTTTCAGTTATTAAATATCGCATTTATTATTTTCCTAACGTGCAAATATGTGACAACATGTTATTTACCACTACATAAATCATGCTGAACATCATATTACACTCGTGCGTAATCAATCATTTAGCAATGCTTGATGACTGGTTGCGCTCTTCCTATATATCACCATTTAAATTCGGAAAGGCTTATTTAAGGTAAAACTAGTCGATCAGCGGTGCAATCGACGGTTCCGTGCCTTTCCCCCTCAAGTTGTCTGCTTGAGGATACCAGTATAGACCCCCATAGCAACCTTACTTCGATTATAACTGTACATGCATCATGATCAAACCCAGTCGGGTTAGTATGTTGTCCGCATAATAACCCTTTAAGATAAGCCTTATCCAAAAGTCTACCATGGTTTCCATAATCCCAACGGATGCAACCACGTTTTGTGCATTAATTTTGGAGAACCAGATGCCAATATGCTAATCATCGATATATAAATAGTTGAATCTGGAGGGGGAAAGGGCCTAACTTTATTTGTTTTGCGGAAAATTAGGCACGAGGTCCCCAAGTTCGGCATGGTCCAAAATATACCACCACTGCTACTAGACTGGTGGGAAGATCTTTCATCAAGTGACAAAAAACATATGAAGAAGGTCTTGGGAAATTTGCCTTCTCTGTTAGACATCCAGCCAAATAACATGTTGATAGAAGCTGCAACCATGTTCTGGGATCGTGAAAAATCAGTGTTTCGCTTCGGGGATATAGAAATGACCTTGCTCGTATAAGAAATCGAGAGATTTGCTGGGCTACCTTGAGACAGCCCTGGGTTATTGGTACCCAAAAATCGCACTGGTAGGGGATTTCTAAAAATGATGGGTCTGAAAAAGAACGCCGATTTGGAGTGCTTAAAGAAATCTTATATACCATTTGACTACTTGTATGAGAGATACGATCGTAGCAAGTCCTACCGTATTTTCCATGATGATTTTTCCATCACTTCCTTGGGACATATTCATCGCAGAGTTTTCATGTTCATTGTTTGCTTCTTGGGTATGATAGTGTTCCCAGCGAAAGGGGAAAGAATTCACACTAGACTGGCTATGATCACCAAGACTCTAATGGAAGGAATCAAGGGACAGACATACACCATAGTCCCTATGATTATAGCTGATATCTACCGGGCCTTGGACCACTGCTAGAAAGGGTCCAAACATTTTGAGGGCTGCAATATGCTGTTGCCGTTGTGGTTAATGGAGCATCTCCAAAAGGGTCAATATCTCCAGGAGTTTCCACGAAGGGAGTGGAATGACCATATTTCCTTCCATCACCCTAAACGAATGACTTATATTCCGGACAGATTTTCTCAACCAGAGAGTGCTAAGGAATGGGCGGAGTTCTTCGACAATTTGACTAAGAATCAGGTTCAGTGGATGTTTGAATGGTTCCCTACTAACAAATTCATCATCAGGTCAAGGTACGCTCCTCACTTGGTGTTGATAGGGTTAAGGGGAATATACCCTTATGTTCCCATCAGGGTTATGAGGCAGGCATTCAGGAAGCAGATCATACCACGGGTCGCAAAGATAAGTCATTTCTGGGCAAATTTTTAGGATTACGACATCCCTACAAGTGTCAAGCTCAGCATATGTGGCACTCAAAGATTATTGTGGAAAAATACACCATCGAGCCAGACAAGTATCATGCGAGACATGCACCCTCTTACCCGGCATGGTTGGAGGATAACTTAGCTGGGAAAGTTGAGCCAGGAATTGGTCGGAGAAACAGAGTCATAGACGAAGATGAAGAAACCCAAGTAAAGTACAACAAGTTGCGTAAGAGGATTCATGAGTCTGAGGCCGAACATCAGGAGATACACAAGACAGACAAGAGACTAATCAGGGAATGGAGGGAAATGGCTATCACCTCCGATGAAAAGGTAGAATATCTGGAACAGGTATTGATGGAGCTAGAAGGAAAGACAAGAAAGAGGGTCGCTGACTGCCAGAATGCTAAAGGAAGCGAAGGAGGACATTTGGAAAGAGTATACCTGTTGTTGGGCATGCGCGAACTAGGGGACCTGATTGATGGAGCCAGAAAGATCAAGCCTGGGGAAGGTCCTTCTGGGACCAAGTAGATTAGATTTACATGTCTTTCCTAAATGTAATAAGGCCAAATGCCAGTAGTGACCTATCTTTTATTAATTTAGTGTCGTGTTGGATTCATCTATTTTTATATTAATGAAATGAGGCAATTATTGGCATATAAATTCTCCAAAACAATTTGTCTCTAGGCCTACCTCGGGCACAATGAGGCTCCCAAAATAAGACGCGAATTTATATTCCGCAATATGTGTTTGAATACCGCAAATGTTCTTTTCAGAACTCTTACTGACTTGGCTAACTTTTATTTTTCTTTCTTTCTTTCTTTCTTTCTTTTGATTATTCCCATTCCCCAAAGGTTAGTTCGTGCACATTGGCATCATCAGCATATCATACTATATCGAGGGGCCCTCCACCTTCTCCTCCTCCAAGTCAACCAAAAGGCAAAGAGAAAGAAAAGATGGATGATTTGAACGGCACCAAGAAGGACAAAAACACACATGTTGAACATGCAGAAGCTTCTGATGGCCGAAGTACTCAGGCCCCCAATGATGTGGTATCAAGCAGAAAATACTACAAATCCAGGGTGAGCTCAAGCAGGTCCAGAACCTAGCAAATCTATCACTCGCACTCAATATCCTAGATGTCAACCATTCAAACAATCAGAACCCTGCACCACCGCAAAACACACCCAACAAGTGCCTACAAAATCCTCCCGCACCTCACTATTACACAACCCCACCACAGAATCAAACTATTCCTCCGCAATACCAGCAGAACACCTACCACACTCCACAAAACACCCCGCCAGTCATTCCTGAACCCCAGAATTCCACCAATGATCACCATTATACCCAAACTCCCGGTCACCAAAATAATCCTATATATGTAGAAACCCTACCTCACTCCACTCAAACCATATCCTATGCACCGGAATCTACTGAGAAGGACCTGCTCATTAAGAACTTGGCTGAAGAGCTCAAGAAGTTGACAAGTGGGGTTCAAGGCGTCAAATGAGGCAAAGGGATAGAAGGTCTGAACTATGAAGACCTATGCATACAGCCGGATGTGGAATTGTCGGAGGGGTACAAACCTCCCAAGTTCGAAATGTTTGACGGAACAGGTGATCCCAGGGTTCACCTGAGGACTTATTGCGACAAGATTGTAGGGGTCGGAAAGGATGAAAGGATCCTAATGAAGCTTTTCATGAGGATTATTATAGGAGATGCTTTATCCTGGTACATCATTCGGGATCCGAAGAAGTAGGCCAACTGGGTGAGTATGGCGTCTGACTTCATGGACATATTCAGGTTTAACACAGAGAATGCGTCGGATGTCTTCTACATTCAGAACTTAAAGAAGAAACCCATTGAGACCATCCGCGATTATGCCACTCGTTGGAGGTCAGAAGCAGCCAAAGTCAGGCCAACATTGGACGAAGAACAGATGAACAAGTTCTTCGTCAAAGCACAGGATCCGCAATACTATGAAAGATTGATGGTTATTGAAAACAAAAAGTTCTCCAATATCATCAAAATCGGGGAAAGGATTGAAGAGGGCATTAAAAGCGGTATAGTGAGAAACTTTGAAGCATTGCAGGCCACAAATAAAGCATTGCAGTCAGGGGGTATATCGAAGAAGAAAGATGCAGGAACAGTAATGGTCGCCCAAGGACACAAAAATCCATTTGTATATCAAACCTCCCCACTTACATACCAAGAACCTCCACCCACATATCAACCATCAACTCTCAGATATTCCCAACCAGCCACTGCTTATCACACATATAATTCCAAACCCTCTCACTTTTAGTCACCTCCAACTCGTCCAAACTACCTAAGACCTCGGCCTAAATTTGACCGCAGACCACCTAAACAATACACTGCCATTGTCGAACCCATTGACCAGTTGTATGAAAGGATGAAGGTTGCTGGTTACGTCACTCCTATCCCTGCTGCGACCGTGGAGAATTCATCCCAATGGGTCAACCCAAATAAGACCTGTGCATATCATTCTAGCATGAAAGGGCACACCATTGACGAGTGCCGAACACTAAAGGATAAGATCCAGACCTTGATTGATAATAGGGTCATTCAGGATAAAGAAGCTACACCCAACGTCTGCAACAACCCCCTCCCAGATCATAGGGCTGAAAGTGTCAATGTGATAGAGACCGATGAGGAATGGGATCCCGAGGGATCGATTGGGCTTATCAAAGAGGGTGAAAATCCTAAAAAACCCGCAGTCACGCTCAATCCTATTATAATACAAATACAGCTGCCAGTGGAGGTTGAGATAGATGTATCAGTTCCATTTGAGGTTGTGATAGCACCCCTCGCAACTACGCATGTTCTATTTGAGGTAGAAGTAACCAAGCCTTTCACAGTGACAATGTCAACCACACCGCCTTTCAACACTAAGGCTATACCTTGGGATTATGTGACCGAAGCTAGAAGAAGAGGAAAGAACAAAATAGAAGAATCCGGCGCTGCGCAAGGGATGGAAATAACGGGAAGAGTATATACACCAGAGCATTTTGGAGAATCCAGTAAACAGGCTTCTAACAGACCGCCCGTTATTGAAATAGGCCCAGACGACCTTTGTAGGAACGTGCAAGAAAGGGAGTATTCAGTCACCGATCATTTGAATAAGACTCCTGCTCAGATATCTATCCCGCCAGTGCTACAGAATTTAGAAGTGCACAGGAATGCCCCTTAAAGGTTTTAAGTGAGGCATATGTACCTAACAACATCACTGGCGGGTAAATGGCCAACATGGTGGGACAGGTGCTGGAAAGTCATAAAATCACCTTCCACGAGGACGAGCTACCACCCGAGGGTTTGAATCATAACAGGACACTGCACATTACCGTGCAATGTAAGGACAATTTCATTACCAGAATTCTGATAGATGGGGGATCCAGTCTCAATATTTTCCCATTGACAACACTGAAGAGGTTGGAAAAGGCCTGAATTAAATACGAGAAGGGAGTATGAATGTGAAGGCATTTGACGGGTCTTAGAGAGCTACCATTGGAGAGATAACTCTTTGTCTACAGATGGGGCCTACATGGTTTGATATCGAGTTCCATGTGCTGGATATATCTGCATCATACAATCTATTGTTGGGACGACCCCGGATACATGTCGTTGGGGCTGTAGCGTCAACTTTGCATCAGGCAGTGAAGTTCGAGTGGAACCACCAAGAAGTGATTATCCATGGAGACGGGAGCAACCCTATTTACACCCATCATACTATCCTGGTGGTTGAGAATAGAAGAAGGCTCGGGGGAGAAACTTATCATCACATCGAGCGGGTAAATGCAATTGAGAAAGATAAGTGGTGGAGCATCAAGATAGAAAGTATGCTAGCATGGAGATGATATGAACCCTACAAGGATCTTGGCAAAAACCTTCAGGGTATCTCCAAGCCAATACAGTTGAAACGTCATGGTACCACTTTTGGACTGGGGTATCAATACACCTGTCAAGAGTTTCAAGACTGGTCACCAACATGGCGTGGTCCTTACTATCCTCTTGAGAAGCCTATACCTCACCTGAATCAGACTTTCCAGCATACCAACATCATGTGGGGATCAGAGGAGGAAGAAGCATTTTCCGCCTTGGGGAACCTGTTCCTGGAAGATGATGACATGGATTGTTGTGTAATTTTTTAGGAGGAGGAGGAGGAAGGCCCTACCATCCGAGCTGTGGAGAAAGGATCATTCCTCAAGAATTGGGTTGTCAGACCATCTAGGGCCCGACGATTCCCGGGGTAGCAAGGCTGAACAGTAGTGTTTATTTTGTTGTTTTCTAAGAAATGATTTCCCTTGTTGCATTTGTTTTAAATAAAACCTCTAGCGTTCCAAAATAATTTTTTAAATTATTGAAAATAGATTTTATGTTTCAATGGATTGATATTTATTATTACCATTTTCTCTCATATCTTTATCTATACAGCATTACTATTTCCTGTCTTCATGAACCAACAACTATGACATGTAATGAGGCAACACAACAAAAGGATAGTGATTCGGAAGAAGATGATGTCATACCCGAGGAAATCGTCAGGGATGTAGAGGATTTTGAGAACAAGCCCAAGTCCAACCTGGACGAAACTGAGATAATCAACTTAGGAGATTTTGAAACTGTCAAGGAGACCCGCATCAGCATTCACTTATCACCATCAGAAAATGAAGAGTACACATAGTTCCTAAAAGAGTATGAGGACATCTTTGCATGGTCATACGATTATATGACCGGGTTAAGTACATCTATTGTGGCTCACAAGTTTCCTACAAACCCAATGTGTCCACCAGTAAAGCAGAAACTCAGGAAATTCAAGCCTGATATGAGTCTGAAAATCAAAGAGGAGGTCACCAAGAAAATCAAGGCCAAGGTCCTTAGGGTGGTTGAATACCCAACTTGGTTAGCCCACATCATGCCAAATCTAAAGAAAGATTGGAAATTCAGAGTCTGTGTTGATTATCGGGATCTAAACAGAGCATGTCCCAAGGATGATTTCCTGCTACCAAACATACACATTCTGATCGACAATTGTGCTAAGCATGAACTCCAGTCCTTTGTAGATTGCTTCGCCGGTTATCATCAGATTTGGATGGACAAAGAAGATGCAGAGAAAACAACCCTCATTACAACATGAGGGGTGTATTGTTACAAGATGATGCCATTCGGTCTAAAGAATGCTGGGGCCACATACATGAGGGTTATGACTAACATTTTTCATGACATGATACATAAGGAGATCGAGGTGTATGTGGACGACGTCATCATCAAATCCAAGAAAACCACAGATCATATAGCAGATTTGAGGAAGTTCTTCGATAGACTGCAGAAGTACAACCTTAAATTAAACCCTGCAAAGTGTGCATTCGGGGTCCCTGCCGGAATGTTACTTGGGTTCATTGTCAGCCGCCGAGGGATAGATTGGATCCATCAAAATTCAAGCCATCCAGGAGCTGCCACCGCCGAAGAGTAAGAAAGATGTAATGAGTTTTCTAGGACGGCTAAACTACATCAGCCGGTTCATAGCCCAGTCCACAGTCATATGTGAGCCAATTTTCAAGATGTTGAAGAAAGATGCTGGAACTAGTTGGACCGAGGATTGTCAAAGGGCTTTCGACAAGATCAAGGAGTACCTATCAACATTACCAGTTTTTGTCCCGCCAGAGCCAGGCAGACCTTTGCTACTCTACCTCGCAGTGTTAGATGGAGCCTTCGCCTGCGTTCTGGGACAGCACGACGATACGGGGAGAAAGGAACAAGCTATCTATTACCTGAGTAAGAAATTCACTACTTATGAAGCGCAATACTCTCTATTGGAACGTACCTGTTACGCCTTAACCTGGATAGCTCAAAATATGAGGCATTACTTTCGTGCTTACACAACGTACCTCATATCAAGGATGGATCCCCTAAAATATATCTTTCAAAAACCTATGCCCACGGGCAAGCTAGCTAAGTGGAAAATCCTGTTGAGTGAGTTTGATATTAGTTATTTAACTCAGAAAGCAGTCAAAGGACATGCACTGGTAGATCATCTTGCTGAAAATCCTGTGGAAGGAGAATACAAACCCCAAAAATCGTATTTTCCCGATGAATAAGTGCTATTCATAGGGGAGGATATTGCTGAATCCTACGACGGTTGGAGGATGTTCTTTGATGAAGCGGCGAATTTCAAAGGAGTCGGTATTGGAGCTATCTTGGTATCGGAAGCTGGCCAACATTATCTGGTATCTGCTAAATTTAGATTTCCCTACACCAACAACTTGGCAGAGTATGAAGCTTGCATTCTAGGACTCAACATGGCCCTCAACATGAATATTCAGGAGCTGTTGGTAATCGGCGATTCAGATTTTCTTGTGCACCAGGTATAAAGAGAATGGGCCACCAAGAATTCCAAGATACTGCCATATCTGCACCATGTGCAGGAATTGAGAAAGAGGTTCACGAAGATAGAATTTTGGCATGTTCCCAGGGTTCAGAACGAGTTTGATGATGCATTGGCCACTTTTTCATCAATGATACAACATCCAAACAAGAACTTCATTGATCTTATCCCAGTAAGGATCCATAGTCAGCCGACATATTGTGCTCATGTTGAAGAAGAAACAGATGGGAAGCCTTGGTTCCACGACATCAAAAGGTATCTGACAAAAGCGGAATACCCGGAGCATGCAAACCATACTCAGAAACGCACGCTTCGGAGATTGTCCAACAATTTCTTCCATAACGGAGGAACCATATATAGAAGAACTCTTGATTTGGGATTGTTGAGGTGCGTTGACGCGAAAGAAGCTTTTAAGTTGCTAGAAGAGATACATGCTGGAACCTGCGGCCCGCATATGAATGGTTTTTTCTTGGCCAAGAAGATACTCAGGGCCGGAGTCCATCATCACTGACAATGTCGCCAATCTCAACAGTGATCTGATGAAATCCATGTGTGAGACCTTCAAAATCAAGCACAAAAATTCCACAGCCTATAGACCTCAGATGAATGGAGCTGTAGAAGCCGCCAACAAGAATATAAAGACGATACAAAGAAAGATGGTAGAAAATCACAAATAATTGCACGAGAAGCTACTATTTGCTTTATTGGGATACCGTACCATAGTCTGGACATCAACCGGGTCAACTCCCTACTTACTGGTTTATGGTACTGAAGCTGTTATTCCTGTCGAAGTGGAGATTCCTTCTTTGAGGATCATACAGGAAGTTGAGCTCAGCGATGTAGAATGGATAAGGAACCGTTATGAGAAGCTATCCCTCATAGACGGAAAGGGGATGAATAAGTATGTCACAGCCAACTTTATCATAATAGAATATGCAGATCTTTCAACAAAAGGGTCAAGCCAAGACAGTTCACACCGGGGCAGCTGGTGATGAAGAAGATCTTCCCGCATCAAGATGAAACAAAAGGGAAATTCTCTCCCAACTGGCAAGGTCCTTACATGGTTCATTGAGTATTGACGGGAGGAGCCCTCATACTCACAGAAATGGATGGAGAAGTATGGCCAAAAACAATCAAGTCAGATGCAGTCAAGCGATACTATGTGTAATTGTTTATGCTTCCGCAAATGATGTAAATTGAACTACGTCGACCAGATTCCATTTTAAGAGGGGATACGTAGGCATCCCTGTGGGTTTGGTCACAATTCAATAAAATTTTTATTTTCCCCACCATCAGAAACTGGGGCAGAATTTTGAGGAGGACCCTCAAAATTCCGAAGCAAGTTCAACCGATCACAACATATACAACAGTCAGAAATGTTTTTCCGTCTAACTGGGCAGAATTTTGAGGAGGACCCTTAAAATTCTACGGTAGGAGAAGTCACAATGTCTCGGATCGTGTCACAGTCACTGGTTTATTTAACCAGTTTTCTAAAAAAACATATTTTTTACTATGACTTTGAAAACTACGCATGCTTGCTTTTGAAATAACTCTGGTTAGCAAACGCTACCCCCAATGATTTGAACAGGATCTTTAGACCGAGCAAAGCAAGTCAAGCAAGCCGGCGGAGGCACGAACCGACCTCCCCTCTCACAAAACTCACAATTTTCCTTTGGTGCAGGAACGAAGAATATGCACACCTCGGAATCACAACCTTCATGACAACTTCGATACTGAATCTACTTCCCAAGAATACTCTGCTATCATCTGCTATTTTCTTTACCTGCATGGGACTATGTTTTGTCCCGAATATTTGCATGAGGCTAAGCTCTGTATCCATCTGCATGAGGCTAAACCCTGCCTCCATATTTTCATAAAGCTAAGCTCTGCCTTCACCTGCATGGGACTAAGCCCTGTCCCGAATCTTGCATGAGACTAAGCTATGTCTCCATCTGCATGAGGCTAAGCCCTGCCTCTATATTTTCATAAGGCTAAGATTTGCCTTCACCCGCATGGGACTAAGCCCTGTCCCGAATCTTGCATGAGACTAAGCTATGTCTCCATCTGCATGAGGCTAAGCCCTGCCTCTATATTTTCATAAGGCTAAGATTTGCCTTCACCTGCATGGGACTAAGCCCCGTACCGAATCTTGAATGAGACTAAGCTTTGTCTCCATCTGCATGAGGCTAAGCCCTAACTCCATATTTGCATAAGGCTAAGCTATGCCTTCACCTATATGGGACTAAGCCATGTCCCGAATCTTGCATGAGACTAAGCTCTATCTCCATATGCATGAGGCTAATCCCTGCCTCCATATTTGCATAAGGCTAAGCTCTGCCTTCACCTGCATGCGACTAAGCCCTGTCCCGAATCTTGCATGAGACTAAGCTCTGTCTCCATCTGCATGAGGCTAAGACCTGCCTCCATATTTGCATAAGGCTAATCTCTACCTTCACTTGCATGGGACTAAACCTTGTCCCGAATCTTTCATGAGACTAAGCTCTGTATCAATCTTGCATGAGGCTAAGCCCTACCTCCATATTTGCATAAGGCTAAGCTCTGCCTTCACTTCCATGGGACTAAGCCCTATCCCAAATCTTGCATGAGACTAAGCTCTGTCTCCATCTGCATGAGGCTAAACCCTGCCTCAATACTTGCATAAGGCTAAGCTCTTCCTTCACTTGCATGGGACTAAGACTTGTCCCGAATCTTGCATGAGACTAAGCTCTGTCTCCATCTGCATGAGGCTAAGTCTTGCCTCCATATTTTCATAAGGATAAGATCTACCTTCACTTGCATGGGACTAAGCCCTGTCCTGAATCTTGCATGAAACTAAGCTCTGTCTCTCCGGTACTATCTATTTGCTCTTCTTTCGGGCTAAGCTCTGCCCTCAACCTCACAATACTAAGCCTTGTCTTGTTGCCCTTAACATCATGTTATTGCATCTCATGGGTTGAAATATTGCCAACTTGTCCAAAGGCGTCATAGTCTAAAGGCATCATCCTCATAGCCGGAAGACACCATGCCATGGCTTGAGGATCTCTCAAATTTGCATATCATTATTCAAAGGCGTCATGGTTTGGAGGCACCATTTTCATGGCCCGAGAACATCATTTCATGGTCTGCGAATCCCTCATTGAACAATTCATGGCCCATGACATCATGGTCTAAGTACGTCATCCTCAACCGTCCAAAGACAATTCTCATGGTCCGAAGGGAATCTGCATCATGTTTAAATTTCCGCACAAATATACGCTTGTAGCATCTTTTACTTGCGGGTGACACGATGAGCAACCCCTATCCCAGCAGGAGACATCCCGCTCTAGTTTATACGAACTATATCAAACCTGACCACTCACCATGACCATTTTTCTCACCTATTCCGAAATCTCGTGTCCGTCCTTGTGGTAACTTCATCGGTATACTCCGCCGATGAATCCATAACTACACACGGCCTGATTCTTGTAAAACCAGGTATATGTAGGCAGCTCAGAAACCAGAGTGCGGCCTAAATCTCTCAAACCATTTCGCTAGGTCAAAATTGGCCATCATAGCTTTACCCGACAACTCTTTCATCCTTCCTGGGTAAAGAGGGGCAGCTGTTGATACCCAATTTTTCCCTATAATATTTTTTAAATGCATATGTACCTACAAAACTATGCATTAGCATTAATTGATATATTTCCATAATTTCTACATTTTTTAATTAATTTATCCCAGTATTTTTTATTATATGGACAATTACTAATTGCATCACCATTGGTTTTATGACAATTTTATTGCTTAATTTTATCATTCATGTTTACGCTAAGATTTAATTATTTTACGAATAGCTGTACTTACATTTTTGGGTTATAATTGCAATAACTTTGCAGTAATATCCCACGAGTGTATAATTACCTTATATCACAAGAAATTGACCTTTTGTATTCTCTTCCTCACCCGCCGTCATAACCTCCCCATTCTCTAAACTCTCTCGACCTAACCCTAGTTTTAAACGATGTCACTGGCGTATATCTCATCTCTATGGTTCTCCTATAACCTCTCCGGCCAGTCCTGGCCTTCTACACACCATGGCTCTTTGACTTCTTAGATCCTTGAGAAGATCTCAAGGAACCCAACAGGTTCTAGTTTGAAACTTTGCTTATTAGCCTGTCTCAGGCTATTTTTCAACTGTGAGTAAGAATTTCCTCTTGTTTTGTTACAAATCTATGGCCTCTTGACATATTCTCTCATCTCTACTACTTTTCTGAAAACCCTAGTCTGATACTATCAATCCTTCTCAGAACTGTATAGATCTGAGATGAATCGAGCACTATTACATGTTTTCCTTTGAAAATTTCTGGTTTAATTGATTATTCCGGCTCTTCTAAACTAGGGTTCATCCCAAGTTGTTTTTCAAAGGTTTTTTCTGACTCCTAAGTGTTTGATTAATTGTTCTTTTGTCTTCGTGACTGATTTGTGCAAAAATACTTAAACCTTAGTTGATTTTGTGTGATACACTTATTTTTCCAACCTTTGCTTCGATTTTGGGTACTTTCTGTGTTACTAGTTGTAATACTTTGCTTTGTTTTTTGGACTTAAACATTGTTCCTTGTTAAATCCAGTATTTTTGTGGGTTTTCCCTAATTAACCTCTGTTAGGGTTCAAACCTGCTCTTTTCCGGCTAAGTTCTATCTTTCTGTGAGGTTTTACTTAGTCTAATTTCTATTTATGGAAGTTGAGTAATTATATCCGGAAATCAGTGTTATTTTGAAAGGTTTGATGATTGCTTTACTGCGTTAGAGATTCGTATCCATAAATCTTGTTTGTTTCCTTGTTTATGAATTTAATTGGTCGTCTATGCCTTAACTGATTGCCCGTATAATTTTGTGATTGTACTGATCCTTTATTTTGATTGGGATTCTTGCCTTAATTAAACTCCCTTGTTATTATTTTGATCAATTACCCCTAATTAAGGGAGTTCTATTCCGAACCCTTATATGATTGGATTCTGTTACTCTATGATTTACTTAATTAACTGAATGCTGATTCATTTACCTTATTTGTTATACTCTTAAATTGTTATATATACACTCTCTTTTTTCCTCTTAACACACGCAAAATAGTTCAAACACACACACAAAAACTTTCTCTCATCTCTCTTTATGCTACTTGTATTCATTGCTTGTTTAGCCAGCTGAAGGCCAAGGCTAGATTGTCAAATCCTACCTACTTCACCTTATGTTTTTGCTTCCTTAACTGGTATGTTCCTGCTTCTAATGCCATTCATTCTACTATGAAGTTTAAATCTATATGATTATCTAGGGCTCTATTCATGTTAATATCCATGTCTTTTCTGCATTAGATAACCACTTATGTACCTAATGTTATATTTTTCTTGTTTACTGTTTGATTGGTATGTTTAAGTTCACCCTTTCTTGTTTATTGCTTTAATCAGCATGTTTACTTTAGTTTAAGTACTCCCATCTTTCCTGTTTACTTCCTTCAACCAGCATGCTTACTTTTGTGTCTCAAACTCCTATCTAATTGACTTCAATTGGCATGACTAATTCTGTGTAGTTAAACTCCTGTCTTCAGGATGACCATTCATACACTTAGTTTCTATGTTTTACTGTCTATTGATGTTAGTTAACATGATTACTTTAGCATTAAACCTGGCTGTTAGACCTATGTTGTTCCTGCCTAGACTCTAGGTCAGTATGTTATTGTGAATTTGGTTGTTGTAGAAACCCTTGTCTATTCCATGTATATGTTACTCAGTATGCTCACTCTTATCCTGTTCTTATGTGTTTCTGATTCCTGTGTCCCCGAACCCTGCTCCTTTTTTTTGGTAACTGTGTACACCTAGAATTAGTTGACAAAACTGAAGTTGAATTTGGGCAATGTGATGCTTTTGTGACCATGTTGTTGTTTGCTGAACCTTCTTTTCCTTCAAAAGGTTTTTCACCATGTCTTTTTTTACTCTTAATATGTTTTCCCAAAATATGTCCATTCTTAAAGTATTTTTTACTCCTAAATATTTTACTCCTCTACTGCTGTCCAAAAGTTATTCCAACTATGTCAAGCACTCTCACTCATGCTCTTAGATTACTTAAGTTCTACCCCTCCAATGTGTATACTGCTTAGGAATCCACGATATTCCTTCGAACTCTGGTACACTAGGGCTGGCCTTTTCCACACTACACATAATCACTTCCCTACTCAAAGGATCTTGGTGTGAGCATTGTCTGGGATCCCTGAGGTCTTTAGGGAACTTTGACACACCAGGACACCCTATTGGCTATGAAACTTTGGCATTCTGGACTGTTTCGAAGGCCTGGTATTTCCAGGTTCACTTTGAGCCTATCTCAGGCTCCCTATAACATAGCTTATATTTATTATGTAATTCATTTATTTATGATCTGTAATAATACCTTTGTAAACAGATTTGGGGGAAATTAGTAAAGGGAAGAGATTCGTATATAGATTTTTGTAGGGAGACCCGGTAGAAATCACGCTTTAGGTTTATATTGTGTTTGCTTGCATTAGAAATTCTACCTTTAGGTCTATGTTGTGTTCACTTGCATTAGAAATCATGTTTTAGGCTCATATTATGTTATTCGCATTAGTAATCATGCTTAGGTTTATATCATGTCTACCATGATTTTAGATCACCTGGCATACTAGGCAATGTTATAGGCTCATTACTTTATTTGTTACGGAATTCCGCTTCTGCATAATCATGATCACCTAGAAATCCTGTTATTAAGTTACTATTGCAATTCTGCTTAATAAAAATGTCCATCCTTGCTGTGCATTAGAAATCCTGCTTTAGGACTATGTTTGTATCATCGGGTAAGTCAATAATCGTCCTGTTTGTACGAATGTTTAAAAGCAATTTCAGCACCTAGACAAGCATGTTTATAGGATGTATTAAAACTCAAACTGTTTGTTTTCCTTTAGTCAATTTTCAGAATTTTGTTTGCATGTTATAGGGTATCCATGAACCACGCCTAAGCAAGATTATAGGTAATTAAGGCCTTAAAAATTTGTAAAACTATGTCTTGTTTATTTGTGACTGTCCAGATTCAACAGGTTCTAAAATCAGTAGGCAAACTGATTAGGTCTTTACCGCTTCACCTTAACATGATATTGCACATTCTTTGTTTGTCATGCTCACTTAGATATCATGTTCTAGGACCTTTTCTGGAACATCTGAAATTTTGATGTTTCAGACGTGCTAATTGCCTGTTTATTTGTGGAGGCAAACATGGGCCCTTAGTTGTTGTCTTACTTGACAGTCTTGTTTGTTCTTTGTTGTCGCTTAGATTTTCCTTTTTCCACTTTAGGAGAGTCTAGAACTGCCTAAAAATAGAGGTCCTAAACACCTCCGGGACCACAAGGAAGGGACGTGTAATGCACACTTAGAGTTCGTTTAATTAAAACCGCTTATACAACTGCTAAGGGGAGGGTAAAGGGGTAGTAAAAGGATATGTGAAATGTGCGTTAATGTCACGTGTAAACCCTCTAGTTGAGGAAGGATTACCGGACATTGTACGGATGTGATCCTATAGGCTAATAACTTAGGAATCCCATATCTTATTTACATATGTGTGCTCAAACTGCTTACCTTTTTTAAACTCCTTTTATCTTACTTACATATGTGTGCTTAGACTGCTTATCTGTTAAATGACTAATTTACTAAGTAAGTTTGGCCGGGACCCACCATTGTGGACCTCAAGGGGTGTCTAACACCTTCCGCTCGAGGTAATTTCAAGCCCTTACCCAATATCTGGTAACGTAGACTGGTTTCTTGAATTACTTGTATTAGGTGCCCTAACGCACCATAAATCCGTTAGGTAGCGTCTCTTCACTTTCCATACCCCTCTCCCAAAAGGAAGGGAGTTATCCCAAATGAATGTAGAAACCCGATTCCGCGAGGAAAAAAAAGGGGGCGCGACAAACACTATGTAATATATTGATATCATAGCCAGTGAGCCACATATAGGGTTTGGTGTATCTCTCACTTACCAAGTTTCCAGGCAACAGTAAACTCTCACTGACCAAAAGGCCAAGCAAATATAAACTCTCACTAATCAAAAGGCTAGGCAATAGTATCTCACAGACAAAGTGGCCAATTATATGTATATGATGTTGCATATCATGTACATAGTAGTATGTATGAAGGTATGTATGCAACTCTCTATGTTTTTCCAACATAATGGAATAACATGAAGCGGATGGGAATCCTCTCAATAAGATATGAAGGAAGTATACAGAAAGATGTAACACCTATTGAGACATGAGCTCTACAATATGCGTTTCTCGTATAAGATTCATCCAACTCGTACTTACTATGGATTCATTCCGATGAAAATAAGTACGGATTCATTCCGATGAAAGTAAAACGATAGCCATTAAATACCTCTCATCGTCTATACAAACTAAATAATTAACTTGTCTCGAATAGCACCTCACCCTATAACAATGACAATATGTCGTTAACTTATACTAGTATACCATGTGTATCGAATGATAACTCGTTCCTCTAAAGATATGAACAGCATCTCCCCTTATTTTAGTAAATTTCCCAAGCCCACAATAGACATAATAATTACTATAACCAGCCAACAACTGAACCACAAAGTAACAATCGACAAGCTCGATCTCAGATTACTAAACGACACATTTCCTACTTCTCTTTTCTTTCAATTGAGCAACAGAACAAAAAACACATAACCAGGATCCTTCCCACGTACACTAGCCATGAATTCAACTTATAATTAAACTCATTGTCATCCAATCAATTTCCCAGCAATAACAACCATAAACAACAATAGGACTTTCGTCAACGAAAAGGAAAACTAGAATATAACGTATAGAGCGACGAGCTCATCTCATAGCCACAACCATCACCTTCCTTTCTCCATAAGAATAATAAAAAGATTCATTAGCAACAAAACCAAGTTTATTTCCACAATTTTCCAGCCACAATATAGCTCAAAAACATCCCAAATCAGTCCAACAACTACAACAAATCATACATGGTTTTCACTCCTTTTATCTTACAAGTTCTTTAACGACAAGATAGCTATGACTTAGATAAGCTCAAGAAAAAGTATAAGATTCATAATATCACCTTAAATTAGCAAGAACAACTCCAAATCAAGCTTACTTCACCATGAAGAAATCTCCCAAAATAGCCACTAGAAGAAGAACAACAAATCTATGTACACCACAAGGTTTCTAGTGTTTGATTCACTTTGAGCACCTTAGGATTATATCTTGAACTATGTGAGAACCTTTAGAGAGATTTTTAGGGTGTATAGGAACTGATATGGAAACAATGGGTCTCCAAGTCGTTCTACCACTTTATAATCCTTGAGAATTTTCCACCGCCAATGTGGGTTCCAAAGGGGCTACCTACGTAGTCTTGCAAAAACGTGAATATATCTCTACTCCAACGTTAAATTAATAAATGATTTAATAATTTGAAAACTAAAATTTTAGACCTTCAAGATGATTAGTGGTTCACCCTATAAATTCAAGTATATTATGAGAAAGGCTCAGTGACATTAAACCCAAATTTCAATGACATTATGAACCTAACTTGCACTAACTTTTTCCGACTTCTGTTTTACAAGTTGTCTGACATTAAAACTCAACATACAAATTATATGATTCAATTACCTTAAAACACGACCTCAATAGCATATTAAGCGCTCATATTTTTACCCCAAAAGCGCGGATTATACAATCTTTGATTCATTTAGCCCCCAACCCTCACGACACTTCCTTAAAACCTGTTTTAACTCATCATTGATTTTGTTAAGATCCAATAAAATCTCAGGCTTATATTGATTCACTTACGACACATTCTAACATAAAAGTACGGGATGTAATATCCTTCCCCCGTATCCTTTGTACACTGGACTAAAACAAACCAGCACACAACCAGGAAACACATACATTCCACACAAGGCCAATATCTATAAATAGAAACACTTGGCCTCACACAGTCGTCAATCATAAGTACTGCTAGTCAAAAATAAGAGCTCACCTCACAACCTGCTGTTTGAGTCGGGTTATGCTATACTATCTAATCTCGAGCAATATCCTCAATTTGAAATAGGTGGGGGTATTTATATTTCATCTCATCTACGGCCTCCCACATCATTTATTCGATGTTCTTATTTCTCCATAATACCTTCACGGAGTCTACCTTTTTGGTCCTCAACTTACGGATCTTTCGATCAGAAATAGTCACTAGAATCTCCTTGTAGGATATATCCTCTCTAATTTGAACGTCATCTACTGGAGAAAACCCACAAGTGTCTCCAATGCACTTTCGTAGCAAGGATAATGGACTGACTCTAACTCTGGAGGCAATTCAATCTCATAAGATACTCTTCCTATCCATCGAATGACTTTATAAGACCCCATATATCTCGGGCTAAGCTTGCCCTTCTTACCGGATCTCATGACACCTCTTGTAGGCGATATCTTTAGGAATACCTAGTCATCTATGACTTTCCATACGTTCGTAGTTAGGAATTTTTATTCTACGATCTTGGCCATCGTATAATTCTTATTCTGATTCTCTTAGAACCAAATACAATCCTCACATTGGCTCTCATAGCTCACGCTTTACTTTTCTTAAGCTTAGTTATCAGCTTGGTACTTGTAACATTGCTATTCAACTCTTCTGTCACACCTTGTATAGAGATATATATAAATTTCTGCTCTGCTTTAGGATTGAGTGATTTAGGATGGGATTCAACTTCTCAACCTCGTATTCTAGCCTCCTGAATTTTCCCGGTCTTGTAAAAATTTATAATTGACTTGTCACTCATATTCTTCATTATTTAAATTGTTGTACTTTTGAAAAAGCTCGTAGATTTCTATTTTTAGCATAACTTGGCTTAACAGACACTTTTGAACTGAGCGGTCGATCTCGAGAGTCGTTCATCCATGTTATGCTTTATAGTCTGAGATCATCTTTGAAGTGTCGACCACATGATGTCTCTCATCTCAAATCATGTCTTCTTATTTTTGCAGTATTTTAGATTATGATTCTGCTATCATTTATCTTCTTTACTCGAATGGTAAAAATGATTCTACCTCCCCCAGATAATGTCTTGGAGTCCCGCAATAGTGTGAGAACATATTTAGCTTGTCATCTCCACTCCATATTTCAAAATCTCTAAGGCTGGTACTCTTCTAACTAGCTTTATCATAAAGCTGTTATAGAATATGGTCGATGTACTATCTCTCTTGTACTTCTGATATTAAGAGTAATTCTACAATGTTGTGAGTCACAATCTCTATAATCAACTAGGTGTAATAATCTGACTCCGATGTAACTCTCGAGCTTCCTCTTCTCTCTCAGCCTTTAAGTAGTCTTAAGTTGTCTTCCAATCTACGGATCAGGGTATTAGATATTACATTAACCTTTCGTGGTTTCTATGGAACATCGATGTTATAATCTTTTAACAATTCAAGCCTTTGTCCGGGACGTGGACTCAATTTTTTCTTTTAACGATACACGGGATTCTTCTATAACTGTAAGAATGTCAACATATATGTTGAATGGATTCTATGAAATCTTAAGTGCGCTCATAACGTAACTAACTCTGGGTCATAGATCTAATAATTCATTTCGTTCCTTCACGGTTGTCTTTAAACATAAACAATTACATATCCTGGTTGTTCGGTCACTTGTTGCATGAATACTTGGCTTATCTTAGTGTTAGGCATAGTTGAATTTCATGTAACTCGTATGATCTCAAAAATATTACCCTTGATTTTACTTCTTGTTCATTAGTCACGATAGGTGCCACTTTCTTGTGGAGTGCATACAATGTTCTAATGAGCCTGCTGTTACAAGCCCATTTCTTCTATAATATCGAATTCAGGTTGCTACGCTTAGGTTGAAGCCTTCTTCCTTATTTACTCATCTAGTCTTGCATTTTATTACATAGGGGAGACCCTCTAACTCTTGTAAAGATGCGAGCTTATTACATTATATACCCGACGAAATTTTTGATGTTCTTACTACTTACCTTCGTGCCCTTATGCTCATGGGTTTACTTCTGAACTCAAATTTTTATTGTCTCCCTAGTGGCACTTTATTTTATTTCTGTATCACTTATATGGTACATTTAACTACCCAACTCCTATCTAAATATTTCTCAAGGATTACAATTTTGTTTCTGCGAGACTGAATTTCCTATGTTGGTTTCACTATGTTTATCTTGCATGATATGCTGATTTATGAGTGACCACTTCTCCAGCCATAACTAGGCTCATCCTGAATAAACTACTAACTATTCATCAGTCTATTCTCATATCTATATTCTATGTAAACTCTCTTGGGTTATGTTTATTGTCTTAACTTACGTCTCACAATGTCTTCTTATGTATCAAGCGTCCATTTGCACTTATTTATCAATTAACATCCTTGTCGGGAACCCTTATTGCCTCCTCTCGGCATTGTTCTTGCATAACGTTCTGGAGTTATGACATATCTACAAGATCTGAATGAATGCAATATCATTCCTTTCGCCTTTTTACTGCATTCTTCCTTTTGTTATTCCATATTTACCTGAACCACTTAACTCCAGCTAAATACCATATCACACCATCTTCCTCTTTTAGTGGAGTAATAACATCTATTGCTCTGAAGTTTTACCTATAAATGTTTTACCTCTTCATCTTCGGCATCTTTTCACATTTTCAATAACCCTTACTCGCCTTGTGGTAATCCTTCTGTACAAGGATAACTTAACTTCTTATGTACGAGGGTGACACCTATTGTAACTAGCACACTTAGTCCCTTAAGCTTAACTTTGCTCACACCGCTTGCTAAAGGGAAGCGTCTTCCTGGATGACTTTTAAAGGTCATTCTTTTGTTTCCATTCTATTATTGTCGGAATACGGTCTTTGAAGTTATCACGATGTCGACTGTTATCGAATCCAACGGTCCCTAATTCATGTTCAGTTTATCTTATTTACTAGACCATACTGATTTTTATTACTCTGGGGGTCTAACTTAACCTTCTAATAATCATGTTGGAGTCACCAACTCGTTTCCCAAAATGAGGATATGGCTTTATGGCTTGTACTATTTTATAGTCTCAAGGTCGGTATCCTCTTGTCTTTTCCTTCACTTTACTATAAACTCTATCATCCTATCATATTTTGATTTACCATTATCACCAATTTATCACATCTTACTCATAATGCTTTGTTTACTTTTTTCTTATTCTCCTTCTAATATGTTTGCCTATTACCTTATTCTCAAAACTTCAACAAAACATACTTTCGATTTTAGCTCCCCTTGCTACATCTCAATGGCTCTTCGGGTTGCCTAACATTCCCCCTTTACTAGGGACGGGATCCATACTAAGGTAAATAATTATCCCTTCTAGGATTTTAGTGCATTTCTTCTAAATTATCTAAACATTCTAGTATTCATATTTGACTGTAGTATCTATAGTGCACCACCTGGGTGTCTCACAAGGAGAACTATTATTACATTTGCAATATCTTTCAGAAATGTTAGCTAATACTAACAATCCATCCACCATTTTGGGTTATTCTAATCCCAAGTGGATCTTGATATCACATCCTTCTCTTAAACTATTTTTGTTAGCTCCCATAAGGCATTACTGAAATGGGTGTGGCCAATTGTATATACCTCTATTATTGTTGATAGTAAACTCGTAATGCTTATATTTCTCTGTCTAAATTATAAATACATATAATCTTTACTAACTGAGTATCTCTTACCCTTCTTCATTTTGCTTATTTTACCCGTTGAAACTTATACTTTTACTTTCTGATATTCCCATGGTCTGTTATTCACAGGGATGTGTTAGATATTCCCATCTTAGGTTCTTAGGTAGGAAATTTGCACATCCGGTATGCAAGATCTTATAGGGATTCAAATGGGGTAACGTCATCAAGAACTCTCTCTACTAGTCCCCTTACCTGCTGTATTAGCCCTCTAGCTAGATGTAATCTTTCTAATTGCAAGAATCTTTGTATCATTTGCAAACTAAGTCCTGAGTCAAAATTTTATAACTCAGTTGTATAGCATGATTTGGATTTGAAAGAAGGGTAACAAACTTCTAAATGCCTTGTAGCTTCATGTTTATATAATTTAATGCACAACACATCTATAAACAAGACTCTACTAGACACGACTTGTAAATTCCATAGGATAGACCTACTCTGATAGCAAGTTTGTCGCGCTCCAAACCAGGGGATGCGTGGCCGGCACTTGGTGCCATACTTGAGCCCGAGAATACCACTCTATAACTTTAAACTCTAGGGGTAACCTTCAACTTTGGCCGACAAGTCCTACCTACCAACAAATAATACCAACCAAGGCCGACGAGGCTATATTCAAATATCATCTGAAAAAAATGTCTATTACATCTAAATGGTAAACATACCCAAAAGCTCATATACATAGCTTTACAGGACTACGAGGTCGTCATAAACGTCTACAACCAGCAATACAAAAATGAACATGTACACGGGGTTGTCAAGGCCACAATACTAACATATAAAACATACAAGACTCGTCTACAAGCCTCTAGAGATAACATAAATGTATCATGGTGTTCAGGTCCCCGACCTACCCATCAAGTTTGTATATAAAAAATGGACTCCAAGTCTAAACCTGGTAATGTGATGACCTGGATGGTCGTCTTGTGTATTGTAGCCTCATTTCCCTATTTATTGCTTATTCTATATTCATTTGTGTTTCTGTTATTGCTTATTCTACGTTCACTTATGGTTACGTGACTTTTCGGGGTAGCTGGTTAGGTTCCAGGGATGCTTCGTAATAAATTGGGACACTTAGTCCCAAGGTTTGAAGCTTGAGTTGAAAGAGTTGACTAGATATTGACTTATGTGTAAACGGATCTGGAATAGAGTTTTGATGGTTCAGCTAGCTTCGTATGGTGATTTTGCACTTAGGCGTATGTCTAGATACAGATCTGGAGGTCCATAGATCATTTGGCTTGAATTGGCGAAAGTTGGAAAGTTGAAGGTTTAGAAGGTTGAGAACTATGATCGAGAGTTGACTTTGTTGATCCCGAGCTCGGATTTTGGTTTCGGGAGTTGGGGTAGGTCGATTGTATTACTTATGACTTGTGTGAAAAGTTTGAGGTCAATCAGAGTTGGTTTGATAGGTTTCAATAGTTCATTAGGCTTAAATTGGGGTGAGGTTCGTGATTTCGATGTTGTTTGATGTGATTTGAGGTGTCAACTAAATCCATATTGTATTTTAAGATCTATTAGTATGTTCGTATGATGTCCCGAGGGCCTTGGGCGTGATTCGGACAAAATTAAGGTTCATTTTGGCCTTATAGAACTGTTGATCTAGTGTCTGGCGCAGTCTTCATTGCGTTCGCAACATGGAGATCCCATTCATGTAGATTGTTCAGGGGCGTGAGGTTTTGTTATTTGCCTTTGCGAAGAATGCCACATGTTTGCGAAGGTCTAGTGGTTCTGTGCATTGCGATCGCGAGAGGGGATTACCGTTTGTATAGAAGGATGAGGTTGGCTTGGACACCAGGCATATAGCCTTCACGTTCACTAGAGAGGGGCCATGTTCCCGTAGGTATTGGGTTAGAGGTCACCGCATATGCGACATTTATATCACGTTCACGAAGGAGCATTTTGGCAGCTGAGGATTTTGTGCTTCGCGAACGCGAGTCAATTTCCACGTTCGCGAAGAAGACCACCGGGGCAGAAAGTTTTAAAATCCCAAATCGTGGGTTAAAGTAATATTTCATATCTTGAGTTGTAGAGCTCGGTTTTGGGCGATTTTGGAGGGGATTATCACGTCTTGGATTGGGGTAAGTGTTTTTGACTCGGATTTGTTGTTATATCATGATTCTATATTTGTTTTAACATTTAATCAGTGGATTAAAGGGAAGAAATGGAGGATTTGATGAAAAGTTTGCAAAAATGAAAAATGGAAGTTTGAAGGTCGATATCAGGTCAAAATTGGATGATTTTGGTATGGTTGGACTCATTATTAAATGGGTGATCGGAATTTGTGAATTTTGTCGGGTTCCAAGGTGTGGTCCTGGGGTTGACGGTTTGATTTTGGTTGAAGATCTTAACTTTATCATCTAGAATCAATTCCTATAGCTCTTATTGATAGTATTACATTATTTTGCTAGATTCGAGCCTTCCAGAGGTTGATACACGTGGGAAAGGCTTGTTAGCAGAGTGATTTGGTTTGATTGAGGTAAGTATCTTATCTAAACTTGGTTGAGGCACTAGTTTCTTAAATTATTGTGATAGCTACGTGTTATTGGGTGCACACATGTGTGGGGTTCGAGCTGATGTGCTAACACCGGGGGTATTTATCCATGCTCAGGTTGTGTTTAGGCTAATTTATGCCTAGAACTGAATGTTAAGCTTTAATCTATGATTTTTCTCGCATTTGTAGCATTGTTGTGAACTATTTGAGCCATGTAGAGATTACGTAAAGGTTTAATCCCCGAATGAACTTCAAAATACTATTTTGTGATGAGATTTGTGGATTCGGATATGTTAGTACACTTTGCACATGCCTACACTTAACATGTCATTTTTACCAATCCAGGAGCATGAGATTTGTTAATTATCCATCACCTACATGTATTCTTATTATTTTCTCCTGTCTGATATGATTGGACTAGGTGCTTGTAACCACGCCGGGCGGATTGCATCGTTATTCCTGTGACCACGCTAGGCGAGTTGTATAGTTATGTCTGTGACCACGCCGGGCGAATTGTATTTTTATGCCTATGACCACGCAGGGCGGATTGATTGTTATTCTCGTGACCACGTCGGGCGGATTGTGTTGTTGTGCCTGTGACCACACCGGGTGGATGATGATATATAGCATGTGACCATGCCGGACTGGTAGCATGTTGAATTGGTCGTGCCTGCGTGTGGATATGGATCCATCTCCCTAGAGTCACCCTTTCATGTTTATCTCTTGATGGTGTACATGTGGATATGGAGGAAATCTAATCAATGGTTTGATATGGATATGGAAAGGTTGAGGAAAAACTGGCTAGTGATTATTTGGATTTTGCATTTCATCTTTACTCGCAATTTTAGTGATTATTTACCTTATTTAACTGCATATCATCTCTATGTGCCGAACATTGATGGAGCAGAGTATTTGAGAAACTGTACACAGATGCTTCTTCCTATAATTTATGACTTGATTCAATTATTGCTCTTTACTTGTTGAAATGATGAAACCGTTCAGGTGATAGCTTGCATCATTTATAATTTATGCTTATTTTATCTCGCCGAGGTTAGCTACGATACTTATTGAGTACATTGAGTCGGTTGTACTCATACTACACTCTGCACTTCGTGTGCAGATCTCTGGACGCGCTGATTGCTAAATTTGGTGCTAGTACCTGCTCGAAGACTTTAAGGTAGCTGCTATGATGCCCGCACACCTTAACTATCCTTCTTTTCATTTTATTCAGTATTGTTCTATTACTCTGATAGTTGTACTGGAGTTTCAGAATATGCTGATAATCATGTACTCGTTTACACTAGATTTTGGGGTGGTTGTAGTAGAGTTTCAGATATTTTTATCGTACGTTTATGAGATTTTTCCGTTGTTGAGTTATTAAGAACGTTCCATTCAATTGTTTAGCTGTTATGCATTTGTCGGCATGACTAGCAAGTGTGTTAAGTGCCATCACAATAGGTTGGAATTTTGGGTCGTGGCAAATTGGTATCAGGGCACTAGGTTACTTATGTCTCACGAGACATAAGCAGGTTTAGTACTGTCTTGCGGATCGGTACGGATACGTTTATACTTATCTTCAAGAGGCTACCAACCATTAGGAAACTTCACTTTCTTGTGTTCTTATCGTGTGGATTTGTTGTTTCCAAAAACTAAACTTATATTATTCTATTCTCTCACAGATGGTGAGGACACGTGCGACTAGATCAGGCAAATGGTCACCAATACCACCAGCTAGGGCCGCGAGAGGTCTAGGCCGCGGTAGTGGCCGAGGTGCGGCTCGTACTGCAGCTGGAGCAACACCTCTAGAGCCACCAATTGCTCCAGCTGAGGAGAAGATACTCAATGTTGTTGAGCCAGTGGGACCAGCTCAGGCACCAGTTGTGCACATTGTTTGATTCCAGGCCTTCAGGAGGCTTTGGCCCAAATATTGACTGTATGCACGAGCCTTGCTCAGGCGGTTTTGGTTCCGACTACATCAGCCACTTCTCATGCCAGGGGAGGTGCTCAGACTCCTGTCGCCCATACTCCGGAGTAAATAACTTAGGGACTCCGAACACCGGGGATACTATTCACCGCTCGAGCCCAGGTTGGTCCACCTATAAGTGAGGAGGAACATAGGAGGCTATAGCGGTTTGGGAGGCTTAAGCCTCCAGAGTTCAGTGGGGTTTAGTCAGAGGATGCTCATGATTTTACATATAGGTGCTAGCGGATCCTTCACACAACGGGTATTCTGGTGACCATTCAATCACCACTTTTCAGCTAACAAGGGCGACCTACATATGGTGGGAGGCCTATGAGTTGAGCAGGCCAGCCGGCGCTGCACCACTTACGTGGCATGAGTTCTCAGTTCTATTCTTAGAGAAGTTTGTTCCATAGACTTGCAGAGAGGAATTGCATAGGCAGTTTGAGTAGCTAAGCTAGGAGGGTATGTAAGTGACTCAGTATGAGATGAGATTTTCAAAGTTGTCTCATCATGCGATATGGTTGGTTCCCACTGAGAGGGAGATGATTAGGAGGTTCATCGATGGCCTCAAATATAGATTACGTTTCATTACGACTCGGGAGATTGCGTCGGGTGCGAGGTTTGACGAGGTGGTTGATATTGATATGCCTACAACAGGTTTACAGTTAGGAGCGTGAGGAGAGAGTCTCCAATAGGCCTTTTAGTTTTGGTGGTTTTAGCAGTTCCTCATCTGGACGATAGTCCCATCACAGTAGGGGTCATCCTTATAGGCCTGCTCAGATGGCTCGTCTGGTTCATCATGGTGCATCAGCTAGCCATAGTTCCTATAGTGCTTGTTCAGGTCAGTCATCATTCAGTGAATTTCCATAACAGAGTTCTTACCATACTTCATCTTCTCAGGTTTCCACATGTAGTTCATCGGGTTATCAGGGTCAGCATCCTCTCACGAGGGGTTGCTATGAGTGCAGAGATTTGAGTCATCTCAAGAGAGATTTCCCTAGACTATTGAGTAGTGTTCCACAACAGAAATCTCAGCCTATGATTCCAGCCCCAGTAGATACACCCGCACAACCAACTTGGAGTGGGGCCTAGACGTCTCGAGGCTTCCCTAGAAGGGGAGGTCGATCGGGTGGTGGTCAGGCTTGGTGTTATGTTTTACCCGCTAGGCTAGAGGTAGTTGCTTCAGACGCAGTGATCACATGTGTTGTTTCAGTGTGTCTCCTTGGGGTGTACCGGTTCTATTTGTGAAGAAGAATGACGGTACTATGCGGATGTGCATTGGTTACAGGCAGTTGAACAAAGTTACAATTAAGAGCAAGTATCATTTACCACGCATTGATGACTTATTTGACAAGCTTCAGGGAGCTAGAGTGTTTTCAAAGATTAATTTGAGGTCCGGGTATCACCAGTTTAAGATTCACGATTCTGATATCCTGAAGACGTTATTCAGGACCCGTTATGGTCACTACGAGTTCCTTGTGATGTCGTTTGGGATGACTAATGCCCCAGCTGCATTTATGCATCTGATGAACAGTGTATTCCAGCCTTATTTTGATACTTTTTTTCATAGTATTCATTGATGATATACTGGTGTACTCACGCATCCATGGGGAGTATGCGCATCCTCTGAGGATTGTACTATAGACATTGAGGGAAATGAAGCTTTATGCTAAATTCTCCAAGTATGAGTTTTGGCTTGATTCTATGGCGTTCTTGGAGCATGTGGTGTCCAGTGAGGGGATCAAGGTAGATACGAAGAAGATTAAGGTAGTACATAGTCGGCTCAGACCATCTTTAGCTATTGAGATTCGGAGTTTCCTTGGTTTTTCCGAATATTATTGTCGATTTGTGGAGGGTTTCTCATACATTATTGCACCTTTGACTAGATTGACCCAAGAAGGGTGCCCCATTCAGGTGGTCTAATGAGTGTGAGGAGAGCTTTCAGAAGCTCAAGACTGCCTTGACCACAGCTCCAGTTCTAGTTTTACCTTCAACACCGGGTTCTTATACAGTGTATTGTGATGCTTCTTGGATTGGTATCGGGTGTGTCTTGATGCAAGAGGGTAGAGTGATTGCTTATGCTTCACGCTAGTTGAATCCCCATGAGAAACACTACCCCTTTCATGATCTAGAGTTAGCAGCCCTTGTACATGCGTTGAAAATTTGGATGCATTATCTCTATAGTGGGTCTTGTGAGGTATTTATATATTATCGAAGTCCACATCACTTGTTCAAGCGGAAGGATATAAATTTGAGGAACCGGAGATGGTTGGAGCTGTTAAAAGACTATGATATGACTATTTTGTATCATCTCGGGAAGACCAATATAGTGGATGATACCTTGAGTAGAAAGGGGGTGAGCATGGGTAACCTTGCATATACTCGAGTTGGTGAGAGAGCCCTAGCATCAGATGTCCAGGATTAGGCCAATCAGTTTGTGAGGTTAGATGTTTTATAGCCTAGTCGGGTTCTAGCTTGCGTGGTTTCTCGATCTTCTTTATATGAGCGCATCATAGAGCAGCAATATAACGACACCCATTTGCTTGTTCTTAAGGACAAGGTACAACACAATGATGCCGAGGAGGTTTCTGTTGGAGATGATGGGGTGTTGTGGATTCAGGGTCGGATTTGTGTACCTAATATGGATGGGTTATGTGAGTTGATTCTTGAGGAGGCCCACAGTTGTTCCATTCACCCTGGTGCCGCGAAGATGTACTAGGACTTGAGGCAGCACTATTAGTGGAGAAGAATGAAGAAAGACATAGTGGAGTATATGGCTCGGTGCTTGAACTGTCAGTAGGTGAAGTATGAGTATCAGAGGTCGGGCGGTTTGCTTCAGAGACTTGAGATTTCCAAGTGGAAATGGGAGTGTTTTATCATGAATTTCGTTGTTGGGCTCCCACGGACTCCAAAGAAATTTGATGCAGTTTGGATTGTGGACCAGTTGACTAAGTCAGCTCATTTCATTCCGGTGGCGACTACCTATTCTTCCAAGCAGTTGGCTCAGATTTATATCCGCGAGGTTGTTTGATTTCACGGTGTTTCGGTGTCCATTATTTTTTATTGAGGCATGCAATTCACATCGCAGTTTTGGAGAGTAGTGTAGCGAGATTTGGGCACACGGGTTGAGTTGAGCACAACATTCCACGCCCTGACGGATGACAGCCCGAGAGCACCATTCAGATCTTGGAGGATATGTTACGCGCTTGCGTTATGGATTTCAGGGTTCTTGGGATCAGTTTCTGCCTAATATAATTGTTCCCTAACTTCACACTTGTCCGTTATGAGCATTATTTGCTCGTCTCATATGTTATGCCTGGTGGATTTGTAACTTCCAAAGAGTTCATGTAAAATCCCAAATATTCCAAAATCCGCTTATTTGAATATCATCTTTATTCGGACAGTGGTGATTATCGAGATGGTCTCCTCCAAGGTGACACTATCTATTCCACTATAGATAATTCGGGATGTACTTCGTCAATCGACCCTCCAATTCTTGACCTGGAGCTAAGTAAGAAACACTTGTCATGTGTTGGTTATTGCGTTGGCCACGTGTTAAACCCATATTTTACCAATACATTTTTAATTTCTAGGACATAAGAGTAAGCAAAAAAACAAGAAATATATAAGGTAGAGATGCCACCGTAAACTAGAAGGAAAAAGTTATAATATGACGAAGATAAATAGGATAGTGAGTGGAGCTAAGCAGAAAATAGGGTAAAAAAAATAGAGTTTGTGTTTGGCCAAAATCGGGTAGTCCGATTTTGGGACCGTTATGGCATCCCATGACTGACCTCGAGGAGCCCGAAGCGGAATTCATTATTCGATCCCGAGGTGTATCCCTCGAGGAAGAACATCGAAGGCTCATTGTCGACCCTGGTGCAGTATAAATCGGTGACCATCGTGAAAAGGCGGGAAATTCTCAAGGGCACGTGAGGCTAGAGCTGACCAAGTTTGCAAGAGAGGTACAAGTCCGTACCAAGCCATTAAATAGATGTACCAGCTGTATTTCTTTGTAATAATTACACATGTACTATGTTGGGATTCCTCCTTCTATATAAAGGGTATCCCTGTCATTTTTTGGGACACATGAATATTGAATACAACAAGAACATTATCTGCCCTCTTAACATACTCAACATTTGTTCTATGGATTTATTACCTTTCATTTATCGTGTTCATTAATTGTTCTTCATTTATTTCTCATTATTGATCATAAAGGATTATCCTCGAGGCCCTCCATACTGTTATTCCTCCATCGACCTCCCTCTGTTAGGCATTATAGTTCGACCTCGAGGCCCTGCTTCGGCCAGCTCGAGACCCTGTTTTGTAATAGCTTGGTTTGCATATCACTACTTTTCTTTACTCTTACCTTGTTCTCCTAGATCACACTTAGCATCTATTGCCTAACAACTTGTATAAAAATAAACCATATAGTTTTAGAACCACAAAATTAAATATAATTGTCATTATTATTTTCAAGGTAAACAGTTTGGCGCCCACCGTGGGGCTAAAAATAATAGTGATTGTTTTAGTGCTAGTTTTCTAAAAACACAAGTTATTCTTTACACTTTTTCTTGTCCAAGAATCTTTGATTTCAGGTCGAAAAATGTCTAACTCAGTGAATGCACACGAAAACAACGGCCTTGAGGATTATGGAGAGAACGATGTAGTTGTTTCAGGTGTCGATGTACCATTGCAAAACCCTGGGGTGGCACCAGCACCAATCCCCGTGGATGTGGGCTCACGCAACGCCCAACATGTTGATATAAGTTCTCATACCGACGGAAGTGTACGCCGGAAAAACCAACATGAAGCGCAGAAAACTCCAGCCCGGGAGGAAAGAGAATTTAGCCTTCGTGTCATTTTTGAAATGTTACAGGCACAACAAGTGGCTATTGATCAGCTACAAAGCCATCAAAAAACCCCAAGCACAGCACCGCCGAAAATGGCTCCTCAAGTCGAGCAGCACCCGGAAAGGTCGAGCAACGACGGAATAGTAGCCGACCCTGCTATTATAAAGATGCTCGAAGACCTCATAAAAAGAATTGAATTAGACGAAAAGAAGATAGACTCTAACGATAAAAAGTTGGAGACCTATAACTCGAGGGTCGATCAGATCCCGGGCGCGCCCCCGATTTTGAGGGGTGTAGATTCAAAGAAGTTCATGCAAAAGCCATTCCTATCAAGCGCGGCTCCGAAGCCCATCCCGAAGAAGTTCAGAATGCTCGATCTCCCGAAGTATAATGGGACCTCGGACCCCAATGAGCATATTACTGCCTATACTTGTGCTGTGAAAGGGAACGACTTAAAAAATGACGGGATTGAGTCCGTCCTGTTGAAAAATTTTGGACAAACGTTGTCAAAGGGGGCCATGATGTGGTATCATAACCTACCCCCGAATACGATAGATTCGTTTTCTATGTTGGCAGACTCTTTTATAAAGGCGTATGCCGGTGCCATCAAAGTCGCTACAAGGAAGTTCGACGTCTTCAAAATAAAACACAGAGAAAACGAGATGCTAAGGGAATTTGTATCTCGCTTTTAAATGGAGCGAATGGAATTACCACCAGTCTCCGATGACTGGGCAGTGCAGGCCTTCACTCAGGGCTTGAACGAACGGAGCTCGATAGCATCGAAGCAGCTAAAGAAGAACTTGGTTGAATATCCTGCCGTAACTTGGGCAGATGTGCACAACAGGTATCAGTCAAAGATCAGGGTCGAGGACGACCAATTGGGAGACCCCTCGGGCTCAGTATACCCTAGCAGGCTCTTAGTGAAGGAATCAAGGTTTCCGGAGAGAGAACCGCGGCCAAGCAAGGAAAGGTACCAACCGTACATCGAAGATCGAAGAAACACCCCGAGGCACAATATACCTCGTAACGATCGAAAGATGGATCGAGGTCAGAATTCCCAGGGACTCGTGAACAAAGCCGGGTTCGACAGGCACATAGGGTCGGTGGAGGCACCCCGGTTATCTGAGTACAACTTCAACATTGATGTTTCAAACATCGTGTCAGCCATAGGTAAAATCAAAGATACCAGATGGCCAAAACCCATACTGTCAGATCCTTCACAAAAGAACCCTAACTTGCTGTGCGAATATCACGGCACTCACGGTCATAGGATCGAGGATTGCAGACAACTTTGAGAAGAGGTATCTCGACTGATCAGTAAAGGGCACCTTCGAGAGTTCCTCAATGACTGAGCTAAAAATCAATTTCAGGAAAGAGAGGCGAATAGGAAAAATGGAACAAAAGAACCACAACACGCCATCCACATGATCATTGGAGGTATCGACACTCTGCAGGGACCCGTCCTCAAGCAAACGAAGATATCCATCACCAGGGAAAAGAGAACTCGTAGTTACATACCCGAGGACGCTCTCACATTCATCAAAGAGGACATCGAGACCCTGTCTCAGCCTCATAACGACGCATTGGTAATTTCTTTTCTTTTGAATGAATTTCAAATTAAACGTGTGTTCGTGGATCCAGGTAGCTCGGCCAACATAATCAGGTCGAGGGTGGTAGAACAGCTCAGTTTGTTCCACCAGATCGTTCCCGCCTCTTGATTCCTCAATGGATTCAACATGGAAAGCGAGACAATAAAAGGGGAGATCACCCTCCCGGTCAACGTGGCCGGTACAACCAAGATACCAAGTTTCATGTAATCGAAGGTGACATGAGGTACAAGGCCTTACTCGGGAGGCCGTGGATACACTGTATGAAATCAGTGACGTCAACCCTTCATCAAATGATGAAATTTCCAACGGAGGACGGAATAAAAATAGTATACGGGGAGTAGCATGCAGCAAGAGAGATGTTCGCGGTGCACGATGTGGCACTAACATCAATGCCTTCTGCATCAAAGGAGACAAAGGACAAGCAAACAACCAAGTAGCAATCACAAACGACGTTCTTAGAATCACCCAAATGGACGAATAAAGGACCATGACGCGTCCTCGGGACGAGCAATTGAAACATATCGAGGCTCGAACGCTACTGCAGTTAAGGTACAACCCCCTCCTTTTCTTATTTATGTTTTCTACTAACTCATGTGCAGGTGTTCGATTGAGAGGAATCGAAGCACCCTCCAGCTCTAAGACCTTAGGTTTTAAAGCATGTGTTGCGCTCTTTTTCCCTTAGATCGGACTTTATCCCAAATGGGTTTTACCGACGAGGTTTTTAACGAGGCAACATCCCTATGCTGCCTAAGGAGAACTCATCAAGTATTCAAGGCTTCTCTTCGATCAACTTCAAATACTGGGGGGCATCCCCCCGGGAGATCGCCTCCTCGAAGAAATTGAAACATGCCAAAGAGGGTCTCGATAGTAGAATGTTGTAACGGACCAAACGGTCAAATGAACCGTGTCCGCGTAGAATAATCGGACTCTCGACGACGAAAACATGTACGCTTGTATAAAGAAATCGAAGGAGTATATATTATCATCAAAACGCTTTATGCTGCAAAGAAGTTTTCTATTTTCACAAAACACGGTTCCAGGGCCAAAAACTCCTGAACACTCGGGGACTGTCATCAATTGTCAGCTCACAGAGCCATCTAACCTCGAGCTCGTAAGCCTTCCATGAGGAAACATTGAACCTATAAGCCCTCAATGAGGCAACCTCGAGCTCGTAACCCTCCATGAGGAAACATTGAACCTGTAATTCCTCAATGAGGCAACCTCGAGCTCGTAAGCCCTCCATGAGGCAACATTGAACCTGTAAGCCCTCAATGAGGCAACCTCGAGCTCGTAAGCCCTCCATGAGGCAACATTGAACCTGTAAGCCCTCAATGAGGCAACCTCGAGCTCGTAAGCCCTCCATGAGGCAACATTGAACCTGTAAGCCCTCAATGAGGCAACCTCGAGCTCGTAAGCCCTCGATGAGGCAACGTTGAACCTGTAAGTCCTCGATGAGGCAACCTCGAGCTCGTAAGCCCTCCATGAGGCAACATTGAACCTATAAGCCCTTAATAAGGGAACCTCAAGCTCATCAGCCCTCGATGAAACAACATCAAATTCATAAGCCCTCAATGAGGCAACACCAAATCTGTAAGACCTCAACAAGGCATGCCCAAATTTGTAAGACCTTAAAAGGCATAATCACGACATTCAAGTCAAGGCTATATATTCGAACTTGTAAGATCCCTAAAAAGGCATACCCTCGATATAGACGCTGAGACTACCTCACTCGGGGACTAAAAGTCTACAGCCAAACATAAAGACTACGGTCATATCAAAAGTCTCCAACCAAATTAGCGCGGCTCGGAGACGTCCGACTGCCGCCATAAAACTACAGGCCTTCGAATACTTCGAAATTATTCAAAAAGAATCGGTTAATCAGGCTACCCTCGGCATAAGAAAAAGAGTTTCGGTCATATCAGATCCAAACAATTAAAGGGCTTCGGAACAATCAGCCTTCAAGAAAAAGGCTTCAAATATTCAGCCTTCGAGAAAACCTCCCGAGGTGCTTATTTGTCGTCACATATTGACTCAAAATCGATGTTATGTCGAGCCTTCGAAGATTCAGACAAACACAAAAACTTCAAAAAGTTCTTTAACGAGGGAAAACTATAGCCACATTAGAGGTCGCATCGATCCAATGCGTAAGAGCCTAAGGGCCAGCCTAAAAATCCTCCAGGCTAATCTAAAGAGCCTCAGGGCCGATCTGAAAAACCTAAGGGTCGACGAGCCTGAGTTGAAATTTGACTCGAGGACTGAGCCCTAAACAGTTAACTATCAGCTATTACCAATTTCTCATCAATCACAAAACCCAAGGGTTTCATTTTGAAGTCCAACTCGTCGGACTAATTATTGTCGAGCATCAAGATTCAGAACAAAACAAAGACGCAAATAAGTGGAAATTTATATAAAGGGAAAACCGAAAGGTTTCTTTCATATACATAATGACACAAAGACACATTAATAGTTCTCTCTGAGAGCCCTATGCGAAGAATCAAAAAGAAAAATCCTAGTTTACTCTCGGGGACTTAGTCTTTCTTCCCCTCGGGGACTACGGCTCCATCGGCCTCTTGGGGACCGGCTCCCTCATCGGCCTCTTCCTCATTTTCTTCGACATCGGAAACAAAGAACTTGGCGTCGAACTCTTCCACCTTGTCCTGCTCTATCTCCTCCGAGAGCTCGAAGCCCCAAGCATGGATATCCTCGAGGGTTTCCCTCCGGAATTTGCATTGGGCATAATCATTGATCAGTCTCTCTCTATCGGAAGCCTCCCCTAACTTCATACGAGCCTCGGAGACATCTTTCAGGTAGATGGCCACCTTCTTATTGGCTTTTTCTCGAACCTCCTCGGCTTCAGATCGAGCGTCCACGACCTCGGCCTTCATCTTCAAAAGGTCTATCTCAAGCTTGGTAATCCTGCTCGTCTGAACCGAGTTGCTTCCTCGAGCATTACGAAGCTGTTTCTTGATGGAAGAGAAGCATTCCTTTCATCCGCAACATGAGCACCTATCTATGCCTTCAACTCGTTGTGTTTGAAATTGGCCTGGCCGATTTCGCCCCGAAGGCGTTCCAGCGCCTCCGTTTTTCTCTGCAACTGAGATGACGAAACATTAGTTTTCAAAAGTGGAAAAAGAAGCCGATATTCCCTCAATATGAAGGTTACCTACTTCTCGAGATTGCCCTCGTAATCTTGACTTCGATTCATCTTCGATCGAAGGTGTATCAACTCTCTTGTCTTCTTATCACAAAGAAGCCTGAGAGATTTCTCCCCGTCCAAGGCTTTTCGCAACTTAGCCTCACAGTGAAGCAGCTCAGACTTGAGCTTGTCGGAGGCCTGTGGGAAGGAAAGTTCAGTTAGAAGGATAAAAATACGAAGTCGAGAAGGCCAAAATATCACTCAGGCTCAACATAGAGCAGAGTCGCTGAGCCTCCTCGAATGTCAAGCGCGCATCCATTGGTCTGGTCTCATCGGCCCTAGTTGAACCGCCCTGAACATCCTTTGAAGTACCTTCGAAGGGAGAAGAAGATGGTGGAAAAGGACCTTCTCTCATCCTCTCTCGTGGAACCTGTCCCCCGAGGCTGGAAACCACGGGTTCAGTAGGCCCAGCTGCCTCGGGAGACTTCTCGGCTCTAGCCTTCGATGTGGTGTCGTCCCTTTTGGTCGCATCGCCGCTTGTATGTCGGTCGATGAATGCGAGACCTTCCTCAATGGTTGCATCTTCTTTGTACCTCTGGGCAGGCCCTGCCTCACTTTGAACATCATCGTCCACCGAGGATCCTTTCCTTTTATTACCTTGATTTTGCTTAGAAGCCAAAGATCTTTCCTCCTCTCCAAGAGGGCATGGTCTCACTTCAAAAAATTCACCAATACCTGCAGCAAAGAAATTAATAAACATAAAGAGGAGTATTCTTTAAGAAGGGAACCATACAACACATACCATGGTGTTTTTCTTCCCATATGACCTTTGACAGATCTCTCCACTTGCGTTCATCATAGGTTGAACAAGCTGCCAGTTTCCGAGTCCAATCCGCTAGGTCGGGGACCCCGTATGGTAACTACGGGATCGCTGCGAAGAAAGATAGAAAACATTCTTACGGAGTCCGACTCCACTGAGAACAACAAATGGCAAAGTACAGTGTATCACTTACATGTAAAATTCCATTTCTCGGGAAGCGGCAGGAACTCCGCAGGGATAATATCAACAGTCCTCACTCGGACAAACCGACTCATCCACCCTCGGTCCCCATCCTCATCATCACTGGCGATAAAGGGCATGGTGGATCGACGTCGTAGAGTAACCAGACCTCGGTAATGTAAAGGACGATATAGTTTGATGAGGTGGCTGAGGGTGAACTCGAGCTCGGCCTTCTCTGCAAAGAATCTTATCATCAACACTATCCACCAGAATGACGGATGGACCTGAGCCAAGGTAACTCGATATCTTCGACAGAACTCGAGCACGACTTGTTCGAGAGGGCCCAACGTAAAAGGGTACATGTATACATTCAAAAACCCCTCTACATGGGCCATGATACCCTCTTCCCGAGAAAGTATCTGCAACATCACCTCTTCTCCCCATCCGCAGTCTCTCCTCACGGCCTCGAGGTGTCTCTCTTCTATTGATAAAATGAACTCGATGCGTGTTCTCGATGGACCGGAACGTCGAGAGGTTTCTCTAACGTAAAGTCCTTCCTCGAGACAAAACAGTTCGAGGTTAGCTCGCCAAACGTCGGCGATGTACCATCGACCGAACGGGAAGCAGAGGTAGAGCTTCCCTCTTCTTGGTGAGCATATTTAGGCATGGCAGCCATGACTCCTATGAAGCAAGTAAAAGAAGATGAAAACTCGGGTGAAAGCTTCAAACTGAGATAGCAGAAGAAATGATGCAAGAAGAGGAACTCCAAACAGAAAATTAGTTTTACAAACAGCAAAGCCCACAATGAAGAAAAAGCAAATATATATAAGAAAAGCAGGGACTATTCATTTACTCTGATATCCAATAAACTCTGTCAGAGCCATTATGATATCTTGGGAAACGTACCAGTGAGGCTACCTCGGTCAGTTCACAGTCCGATCATAAGAATGACACTATCATGCAGCGTTCGAGGGGTCGAAGGGTTAAATCAACCTCGGGAAGGTATGCAGCTGAAATCCGAACAGTCCGATCTCAAGGGTCTCCGTCACTCCGAGACCGGGCTCGAAGGGGCTAAATTTAAATTCGAAGATTTAAACTTTTGCATAAACACTAAAAGGCAAAGTTTTGAAACGAAGAAATCCTTTGCATTCCCAAAAATATATTTACAAGTGTGCTTTTCAAGAATCCCCCGAGGAGTCCACATACAAAAAAGAAGAAGTAAAAAAGGGCAAAGTATTCTATCTTTCATCCTCACTACTTCCCGACTCGGTTGTCGAGCCCTCGTCCGAAGTAGTCGGAACTGCTGATTCATCTTCCAAGGCCTTGGCTTTCAGTAGAAGACTTTCTGCAGCTGCCGAGGTCAAAACTGTGGCATCGGTCTTAGGCTTTCGATCCTTAGGTTTCTTTGGTTTCGGAGACTCCGTCGGCGTCTCCATCCTCCTCTTTTTTCCCTTGGCAGGTTTTTGGGCCTCTTCTTAGCCAGGAGGAGGCGGTCTCATTGAAACAGATTCCTCGAGGCCTACACAAACACAAAATATGACACTTGTCACCATGAAATCTACTCATAAGAAATCTAGAAGTGCCAGTGATAAGAGCATACCATGATTCTTGGCCTGCCATCGCGTCTTGGCTAAATCACGCCAAACGCGTTCATTATACGGAGAGGCAGAATCCAAGAGCTTAACCCATCCTGGGAGGTCCTTGACCGCACCAGGGAACCACACGGTGGCTATGCAATTAGAAGAGAATCAAGTAAAAAGCAAGAGGGTCAGTTCAGAAGAAGAAAAAGAGGTGATTTGGGTGATAAAATATGCTCGATATAAGGACGCTTATGTCTCATGTTCCATTCCTCCGGGAATGGCATCTTCTCGGAAGGGATAAGGTCCGAGGTCCTGACTCGAACAAACCGGCTCATCCATCCCTGGTCTTTGTATTCATCGATGCAGGCAAAATATACTTTGACAGATCGAAGTTGCAGCTTGACTAAGCCCCCTCGATAGAGACGAGGGCTATATAATCTGATCAGATGATCGAGGGTGAAAGACATCCCCCCCCCCTCCCCGACCATGTTCGAGAAATATCTAATCATATAGACAATTCTCCATAAAGAAGGATAGATTTGACCGAGCGTCACTCGATACTGACGACAGAAATCAAGGATCACTAGGTCTATCGGTGGAGAAGAAGAGTTTACGGGGTCTAAAGTGAAAGGATACGTATATACGCTGAGGAAGCCAGCTTTATGTGTAACTATGCTTTCCTCAAATGAAGGGATTTCTACTTGTACCGCTTCCCCCTAGGGGTAATCTATCTTCACCTTCTTCACATAGGTCACGTGGGTGGTACAAGTCCACACCAAGCCATTAAATAGTTGTACCAGCTATATTTCTTTGTAATAATTACGCATGTACTATGTTGGGATTCCCCCTCCTATATAAAAGGGATCCCTGTCATTTTTTGGGACACATGAATATTGAATACAACAAGAACATTCTCTGCCTTCTTAACATACTCAACATTTGTTCTTCGGATTTATTACCTTTCATTTATCGTGTTCATTAATTGTTCTTCATTTATTGTTCATTATTGATCATAAAAGATTATCCTCGAGGCCCTCCATACTATTATTCCTCCATCGACCGTCCTCTGCTAAGCATTATAGTTCGACCTCGAGGCCCTGCTTCGGCCAGCTCGAGACCCTATTTTGTAACAGCTTGGTTTGCATATCACTACTTTTCTTTACTCTTACCTTGTTCGCCTAGCTCACACTTAGCATTTATTGCCTAACAACTAGTATAAAAATAAATCACATATTTTTAAAACCACAAAATCAAATATAATTGTCATTTCCATTTTCAAGGTAAACAGAGTTACATTAATAAATAATAAGGGCATAATGGAAAAAAAATAAAGTAACGAGCCATTACGATCATTACACATCTTTGTCCTTCTACGCAGCGATGGATTTAATAATACTATATTAAAATTTAAGTCATAATTAAAGCAAACATGGTATTTGAAAATAGATAGGGTGATCCAACTCATTTTTTGCTATTGATTTAAGAACCAGGAGGTTTACCATCCATTTAAAAGGTATTATTTCCCAAACCCAAAAGACTAAGGAGTTAAACGAAAGTTATAATGTATGGGCAAAAAGGGAGGAAAAAATTTCAAAGTGGTTTCATGACGTAGGTCGGTCATGCTTAGATTCACAATGCTATACGTGTCTAAGAAGGAAGTTTTCTTGAGCTGTAGGAACTGTCGAAATGACCTCCTAAATATTCTCTTTATAGTTGCGATTATTTGCGCAATTGTTGAGGGAAAAAAAAAACAAAATACTCTCTCTAGACTCTAGGCATGGGTGATGAACGAGGAAATAGACTATGGGGATTTGGAGGAGTAGCGGCCAAAGAAATTGAACAGTTGTCTAGAGACTGCAGTCATTACAGTCTCTCTACTGGAATTCTGCCTTCTCTCGGTGCCAGAACAACCAACCGCACAGCCAAGCTACGCAGATTCATCATTCATCCCAGTGATCACCGTTATAGGTAAACTTTGTGTTTGCGTCTGTGCAAATTCTCTTTTTTTTTTGCCTTGTGATAATAACATGATATTTGTATTTGATGCTGCTTGATCTTGATTGTAACGTAAAGAACTACTTTTTGTCTTCTTTCTAGAGAATATCGTTTGTCATGGCTTTAATCTTTTTGACTTTTCATTGGATAAGTATGTTAACTTTATCTTTCACTCTGTTTGCAGAATGTTTACTTGCCCTTTTACCATTATTCTGTAGTAATTATAGATAATTAATTATAATTATCTTCATCAGCTGTCGTTGTAATTTAACTAGATGTAACATGTACCTTATTTTCTAGGCTGCCTATGGAACAAATATTTTCGCGTGGACGAGGAACAACATAACGTTGGCAGCTTAATTCTTTAGTATAATGTCTATGCTTTCCATGAGAAGTAGTTCGAAGAGCTCAAAAACAAATGATCTTGCTCTTGAACCATACTTAATAAAGGACGAACTTAAACCTTTTTCCCCGAAAAAGATATGAAAGTGATCTTTTTCAGTTGGCGAATTACATCAACGGTTGGTTCCATTACCCTATATTGACCAAGGATGTATGGAATCAGCAAAGTACTTCCAATAATTGGTGTTTCCTTGTGTATGAAATAACATAAAATTTACAATACTGCTCCCTAAAATATCTGCTATATATATATATATATGTATCCTGCCTTATACTAAGTAAATCTGTTGTGGTGACTGAAAAAGGAAATTTGGTTCTCTTTGATATCTAACATAGTGGATGAACAGATCTTCAATAACCATAGGGTAACCTCAAAATCCTGAGGTGCATTGAGGCATTTAAATACAGAAAAGTCCAGCTCAAAATTGCATCAAGGCACTTGCATGAAATTAAGTTGTGAAATCCTCTACAGTGTAACTGGCAATCTATCGCTTTAGCGTACTCGTTTCAGTATTGGGGATTCCCATTAATGAGAATCTGAAATCCTCCAAGTTTAAAGAAAGAACCAGTAGCAGAGTATAACTGATGATTAAGGTGTATATACTCTATTTGCCAAGAAAATGGTAAGATAGATAAAGATGTATTCTCTCCGCTCATTTTATGTGAAGGTGGTTGATTGGGTACAGAGTTTAAGAAAGAAAGAATTTCTTGGAACATGTGGCCTAAATCATGACATGACATTTATGTGGCTATAAAATCACTTCATTAAAGATAAAATGAAAATTTTGAAGCTTAATTATTTTCAAGTATAGAAATCTATCATTCTTTTTGTGCAAACAAAAAAAGAAAGTGCGTCACATAAATTAAGATAGAGGTAATAACACAAAATTAAAGTAGGATGGTTAAGATGTAGTACTCTACGAGAGTGTAATGTGACAGAAGGATACTAGCAAAGTGGAAGTAAATTTATGTTGGAAGGTCACAATAGGCTAATGTTATATGGGAGTTTGTATCTACGAGAGTGTTGTGTGATAAGAGGATACTAGCAAAGTGAAAGGAATGTTCTATGGAAGGTAATAACACGATTAATGTTATATGGGAGTTTGTGCCCACGAGAGTGTTGTGTGATAAGAGGATACTAGCAAAGTGAAAGGAATGTTCTATGGAAGGTAATAACACGATTAATGTTATATGGGAGTTTGTGCCCACGAGAGTGTTGTGTGATAAGAGGATACTAGCAAAGTGAAGGGAATGTTCTATGAAAGGTCATAACACGATTAATGTTATATGGGAGTTTGTGCCCACGAGAGTGTTGTGTGATAAGAGGATACTAGCAAAGTGAAGGGAATGTTCTATGAAAAGTCATAACACGATTAATGTTATATGGGAGTTTGTTCCTACGAGAGTGTTGTGTGATAAGAGGATACTAGAAAAGTGAAAGGAATGTTCTATGGAAGGTCATAACACGATTAATGTTATATGGGAGTTCGTTCCTACGAGAGTGTTGTGTGATAAGAGGATACTAGCAAAGTGAAAGGAATGTTCTATGAAAGGTCATAACACGATTAATGTTATATGGGAGTTCGTTCCTACGAGAGTGTTGTGTGATAAGAGGATACTAGCAAAGTGAAAGGAATGTTCTATGAAAGGTCATAACACGATTAATGTTATATGGGAGTTTGTTGGGTTGCTAAGGCACAACATACCCACAAAATAAGTGTTGCAGAAATGCATATATTAAGATGAACATTCTTGGTTGGGAGTCAAAATGAATACCCCTGCTATCTAATGTACTAAACCTTCGATCCACTGCATGTGAAGAAGAGTTACAAACTCATTTTTTAATTGGTTCCAAAGGAAAACACAAAGTCCAGTGGTAGAGCGACGAGCAATAGGGCAACCTGCGTAGTAATGAATGAAGGGGAGCTGTTTGAGCTTTCTCCTCTAGAGGCTTATGCGTCATCCTTATAAAGCTCGATAAGTGTCACTTCCCTCTTCCCCAGAGGCGGATCCAGGATTTAAATTATATGGGTTCAATTTTAAGGTTTTTAACATTGAACCCATTATATTTTTAAAGTCATGGATTCATATTTACTATATTTGCAATTTAAATGAATTTTTACATACAAATTTTTACTCATCGTCGAAAGTTATGGGTTCAATTGAACCCGTAAGTAGTACACTACATCCGCCTCTGTTCTTCCCTTCACTTATTAAGTGGAAACCCCCTATATACCAAAAGTGAATATCCCTTGATTAGGTCTTGAATGAGACCGAAGGTAAATGAAAATGTAGAAACAAAATATATCAACAGAAGGTGTAAGGAGCACACATAGAGGATGTCAGTAGAGATGGTTTGGTCATGCCATGCATAAACCTCCAAATACACTGATCTGCATATATGATGAATCGAAGTGTTAGAAAGAGGATGAGATAAACCTAAAATCATATGAAAGGAGGTTGTGTTAAAAGACCTACAAACCCTTGAAGTCTATGAATCTTAAGAAAAATAGAATGCAATAGAAGCAAATAAGCCATATAGAGAATACCAACTAGTTGGAAATTTAGGCTTCATGCTAGTATGCTTACCTTACGTCTACTATTTGGTAGAAATTTTTAGTCTCTTTAGAAAAATTTAGCGAGGATCCACACAGTCAATCCCCACTAGCTTGAGATTAAGAAGTAATAGTAGTAATTTTTTTTATCACGCAGCAGGTTATCTGTTTCTCATTTTCCTTTTTCTTTTTGCGGGTCTGGAAAGCGGACAAGCATATTGGAAACTGGAAACCAAATTTATGCATTTCGTTCTTAGTACACCTCTCAGCCATTTGCAGGGAAATACTAATTAGTATTCATATTATATGGAAAGGTATATGATCAATGGGAAAACAAGTTGGCTTTTACTTAACATCAGCTTATGTTAAAATAATGTTTGCAGGGCATGGCAGAGTTTTCTGGCTGCACTGGTCATCTATACAGCTTGGGTGTGTCCATTTGAGTTTGGCTTCCTTGAGAAACTAGAAACACCACTGGCCATCGCTGATAATATTGTCAATGCATTCTTTGCAATTGATATCGTTCTCAACTTCTTTGTAGCTTACCGGGATAAAACCACGTATGTACTAGTTGATAACCACAAAAGGATTGCCACGAAGTATGCAGGAACTTGGATGATTTGTGATGTCATAGCAACAATCCCTTCAGAACTTTCCAGGAAAATCCCGAAACTTTTTGATGAATATGATTTATTCTATATCCTTCGTCTCTGGCGTTTACGAAGAGTTAGTGCCTTGTTTTCCAGGTAATTGCTTGGGCTTGAAAATGATAAATGTGTTTTATATCTCCTTTCCCCCCAAAGCTCAACCTAATCCTTTTTTTTCTTTGAAACAGATTGGAGAAAGATAGGAATTTAAATTACTATTGTGTCCGATGTGCAAAGCTTATATGTGTAAGTACATTTGACTGTTGTTGTGGTAGGAGTCGGAGATGGATGTTTCTGATCAATGTTTCCTATTTGGTCTGTAGGTCACTCTTTTTGCTGTTCACTGTGCTGGATGCTTTTATTATCTTATTGCAGCTCATTATCCAGACCCAAAGAAAACATGGATTGGGGCATCTATGGATGACTTCCTTAATCAAAGTCTATGGAATCGTTATATCACTTCTATTTATTGGTCAATAACTACTCTTACTACAGTAGGTTATGGTGATCTGCATCCGGAGAATACACGGGAGATGATCTTTGATATTTTTTACATGCTTTTTAACTTGGGCCTCACAGCTTATCTAATAGGAAATATGACACTCTTGATTGTCCACGAGACAAGTAGGACTAGACAGTTTGTGAGTAAATTATATTTCGAAAATTTTGCATTTAACTATTTGATTTAGACAATGGAATTCAGTAGCTTATGTGAATGTTTGTTCTTCCAACAGAGAGACACAATTCAAGCTGCTTCCAATTTTGCACAGAGGAACCAATTGCCTGCTCGGCTCCAAGATCAAATGGTAGCACACTTGTGCTTGAAATACAGAACAGATTCAGAGGGAGTGCAGCAGCAAGAGACACTTGATTCTCTTCCTAAAGCAATCCGCTCAAGCATTTCACATTATCTTTTCTACTCTCTAGTAGATGGGGTTTACTTGTTCCATGGCGTGTCAAATGATCTACTCTTCCAGCTGGTAACTTGTCATTGTTTTTTATAACTACAAGCATGCATATATTTTGATGTTTGATACTAGCTCCATAATTCAAGGTCTCAGAGATGAAGGCAGAGTATTTTCCTCCCAAAGAGGATGTCATTTTGCAGAATGAAGCACCAACTGACTTCTATATTTTAGTAACAGGAGACGTGGTAACTTTATTGTATTCGTATTCTGGATTTGACATGCTTTTTGGGACTTTAAATTCATCACCATTTGACAGGATCTATTGATACTTAAAAATGGAGCTGAACAGGTAAGTTGCAATTTTGAACATACATACACAGTTTTATCTTCCTTTTCTAATGAAACACAGTTAATGGCATGAAATTTCAGGTCATAGGGGAGGTCAAGGCTGGTGATCTTTGTGGTGAGATTGGCCTTCTTTGTTACAGGCCTCAGCTATTTACAGTACGAACAAAGAGCCTAACTCAGCTACTCAGAATGAACCGCACAACATTTTTGAACATTGTCCAGGCCAATGTTGGAGATGGGACCATAATCATGAATAATCTCCTGCAGGTATATATTAATGGCTCAAATTCTTTTCCATTTCCGCATAACATAATCTGGCTGAAATATGACTCCAATCCCCTGAGCAGCATCTGAAGGAGATGAAGGATCCAATTATGGAAGGAGTTCTGCAGGAGACAGAAAAAATGATAGCTCGCGGTAGAATGGACCTTCCTCTCACACTCTGCTTTGCCACACTTAGAGGTGACAACTTGTTGTTGCATCACTTGTTGAAGCGGGGTCTAGATCCAAATGAATCGGACAAAAATGGGAGATCGGCTTTGGTTTGTACACTATGGAGCTCTGTTTTATCCAAGTTTAAATTCTTCAAGAATTAATTAATTGATCCTCATCTTTTCTTTCTCATCAGCATATAGCAGCATCTAAAGGACTTGATAATTGTGTGCTTTTGCTTTTGGATTTTAGGGCCAATCCGAATAATAGAGGTACGTATACTCTCGTTCTAGCCAAACACCCATATGTGTTTTTATCCAAAATAATCACAAAAGTTAGTGTCTGTCATGTAATCAGATTCAGAAGGGAATGTACCATTATGGGAGGCCATTTTAGGGAAGCATGATTCAGTGATGAGGCTACTCGTCAACAATGGTGCTAAACTTTCAGCTGGTGATGTGTGTCAATTTGCCTGCATTGCTGCTGAACAAAACAACTTGAATTTGCTCAAGAAAATTGTACATTATGGTGGGGATATCACAAGTCCCAATATCAATGGATCATCAGCCCTGCATGTTGCTGTTTGTGAAGGAAATGTTGAAATAGTAAAATACCTCTTGGATCAGGGGGCTAATATTGACCAAGTAGACCAACATGGTTGGACCCCGAGGGACCTAGCAGTGCAGCAGGGACATGAAGATATCAAATTACTCTTTGAATCCAACAAACTCACAACAACTCTAACTATCCCTGAGGAACAGTCTGAAGTTCGGTTTCTTGGAAGATTCAAAAGCGAGCCAACGATCATGATCATGCCTCCTATGTTCCAAGGAGGCTCATTTCTAGCAGGAGATGGATCATGGGGGCGATCGCGTCCTAGACGAAGGACTAATAACTTTCATAACTCATTATTCGGGCTAATGTCAGCTGTGCAGACCAATGGGCGTGATTTGTGTTTATCCAAAAACCAGGCTGCAACGGCAGTGACAACCAAGGCTTATAGTGCCAGAGTAACAGTGAGTTGCCCTGAGAAGGGAGATTTTGCAGGGAAGCTTGTCTTACTTCCACAGACGTTCCAAGAGCTACTTGAAATTGGTGCTACAACATACGGAATATTGCAGGCCAGAGTTCTAAACAATGATGGAGCTGAATTTGATGGCATAGAATTAATAAGAGATGGTGATTTATTAATCTTTGCTAGTGATGGAGGACCCAACGAACATTGTTACCCTACCTGTGGTGATTCTTGATATGGATATTGAAAATGCAAATGCGAACTTTTCATTTCCCATAATCAAATTCGCGTCTTCTTCTTTTCATTTTTGGGTTTCCGCTCTCTATCTCTCTCTGTGGGGGGCATTGGTGCTGAATTTCTAAACCATTTTTTAGCGTATGATTCAAATTCGCATTGCCTAGAGGCTCATTAGGGGAAGCATATAAGAAGGTTTGTTCTTTTGTAGAGTTCGAAACTAGAACACCGCTCTGTGTGTGTTGTTGTTGTTGTTATTGTTGTTTGGGGGGTGGGGGGTGGTTGGTGCTGAATTTCTAACCTTTTTTTTACCGTATGATTCAAATTCGCATTGCCTAGAGGCTCATTAGGGGAAGCATATAAGAAGGTTTGTCCCTTTATAGAGTTCGAAACTGGAACATCTAGTTAAAGGTGAACAAACCTTATCCAAGTGGTGGACCTATACAGGATTAAGGGGTTAATTGAATCTTTCGACGAAATTGTCTACTATTTACATACGTAAATTCATAATGAGATTGGTTATATCAAAAAATGAACCCTCTTTTTATATTGATGAGGCATAGTTTAGTAGTAAAGTGGGTTTAATTTCTGTGAAATTTCTTGGCGCCGACGCATTTTTTCACTTTAGTTATTTTAAGTCACGAAGTGTGGGTCCAAACATTGATAAAGACGACTTTAGTTCTAGATTCCTGGTGAATATATTCCTATTGAGTGTTTTTTTGGTTGCTAATATTCCTCTCTCTCCCACTATATATATATATATATATATATATATATAATTTTTAAATAGTACTTCTTCTTTTACTTAGTTTAAATTCTTTTGTAATTTATAAAGTATGTGTATCTATTTTCTTGTTCTTTATACGTGAAGGTTAGATTAACTTATTTTTATTTACTTTATTACTAGTATTAGCACCCGCGCGGATGCACGGGCACTAACCATGTTAAATATTTGAGTTATTTGGATTATATGTAAACAATCTTAAAATTTAAATCTTCTCGATAAATATAGATAATCGTTGGATAATAATTAAGAAACACTACATGAAAATGATTAAACATTTCTCAAATCTCCTAGTTACAATTCTACTTTTCTTTTTTAGTATCATTCTCGCCGGTGTCATTGGATCCAAAAATAGTCAGGAAGCAAAATAATAACTCATATTTATGGCAAAACAATCAAATGTTGAGACTATAAAGGACTCTTTGGATACGACTTGACTCTTTTACTATTGTTTGAACTCTTATTTGGTGTGCTGATATTTTCTAAAAAAATATTCCTATTTTAAATTTTCAGTTTCTAAAACTTTATTTTTCAATAATTATTATTTTAATAACAATGTAAGTGAAAATATTATCGTTAATTCAAAACTCATTTAAGTCGGCTATCTAAAATTTAAAAAATTCTTTAGCCATTGATTTTCTTTCTAGTATGACTCCATTTTTATATTTGACATTAACGATGTTAAATATGTGAGTTATTTGAATTATATGTAAATAACCATAAAATCTAAACCTTCTAGATAATTATATATAATCGTTAGATATTAATTAAGAAACACGACATGAAAAAAGACTAAAATTTTGTCAAATCTCGTAGTGAAAATTTTATTTTTGTACAATTCTTATTGGTGTCATTGGAACCTAAAAACAGTCACAAAGCGAAATAATAACTCGCATTTATAAGTTATGGAAAAGAACAAAGGTTGGCACAATATGGACGATTCTTTGGTTACGGCGTGACTCTTTTAATACGACTTAAATTGTTATTTGGCATGCTATTATGTTTAGAAAAAGTTATTTTTATTTTAAAGTTTCAATTTCTACAACATTATATATATTTCAATAATGATTATCTTTATAATGATGCAAGTGAAGATATTATCCTTAATTTAAAATTCACTTTAATCGGTTATCTAAAAATATAAATAATTTTTTGGCCGGTGAAATTTTTAGTATGACTCCATTTTGAGTTTATCGATATCTCTAGCCACAGATGTTAAATTTTGAATACCATACCACTACAAAAAAAAAATTAGAATTAGCTAGGAACGTCGTCGGTAATCTGTCGCTAAAACACTAGTAGCTAGCAGAATTTCTTGATAATTCGTTGCTAATTCGTCGCTAAATAAGATTAACGATAGATTTTTCTATTTAGCTACAGAATTTGTCCATCGCTAAAACCTTGTTTTCTTTAGTCGTGTACATATACATATTTTTGTTCTTTGAATCATTAAATGTTAGATTAATTGATTGTTATTATATAACATTGCATATATTGTCTTAAAATTACCAAGCAGTCTTTTCTCAGCACCATATTTGGCTTAACCTCAACGCAAATACTTAAATTACAATTGAATTCAAATTCGAATATCATATCAGTTTGTTAGTAACAGTAATTTTTTTTAAAACGACACATAATGTAAATAAAAAAAAATATTCTAAGATATCCTTATCTTATAATCTATGTATTTGAGTTGAAAAAAATATTTGAAATCGGTGAGATCGGCTTCCAAATTTTTTACACTGAAAAAAGATGAAACAGAAGAAGAAATTCGTTGTCGTCTCTTATTTATGGTTTTTATATTTTTCATACATTTTTCTATATTTATTTTCTTTTATCTTATTTTTAATGTCTTTCTTTCTTTCGTTAAACAAAATTAATTTATTTCGTAATAAAAGGATGAGTTTTAATAGAAATAGTCTACATAAGAACTTTATTTATATTTTTAGTCTTTGGTTGAAATTCTGTTATATTTTTCTTTTGATTTTATCTTATCAACCTAAACAAGTGCTCACCAACCACTTAAATTAAAAATTGAGGATGTGTAATTTATATATAATTCACATATAACATGTGTATAATCATGTGCAATCAGTATATCATTTATGTATATTAGCTATAAAAAGTAAACAATAAATCTTTTTGGATATTAATATAATAATCCATAAGATTTCGGTTTCTTGATTCATCCATGATGTGACTTCTATTATAATTATTTTAAAAACTCTTTACTAAAATTTAAAAATATCTTATCTTTTATCTTAAAAATTAAATTATAATTTAAAAACTAATCCCACTTTGAAATAATTTGTTTACATTTTAACAATAACTATTTCACGTCATACCTTTTGTTAAAATATACGTTTTGTTATACTTGAAAACCGATATAGAAACTATCAATTAGAAACCAATATTCCTATTTTGAATTCGAGAAAAAAAATCTTTCACATAATCTAATGATTCAAAACTAACATTCTTCAATGAAAAAATACTGTATCATTGCAATGTTGGTTTGACTGCAGCTAAATAAAGAGTTTTCCGCTTATACCCTTCAATTCTTATAAGGTGTTAAATAAAAATTAATGATAGCAATTATATAGCCAAAGTTTTGTTATTTGTTTGATGTCCATTTATATAAATTGACTCTTTAAACAAACATTTTTCAAAAAGAAAAAAAAAAACTTGTGTTGAATATTGACTAATTTTTGTAATGTTTCTTTCTCTAGCAGGTAGGTTTACTTCATTATATATGTAAGTAAATTTTTATCAAAATTTTAAACTTTTTTTAATATTACATTTATTTTTAAAAGAAATTTGCTTTATTCAAATCTAACTCTAGTGTTTTAAAGAACTATACTTATAGAATTTTAAATGTAAAAGAGTTTATAGTTATATGGAGATTTCTTTTTTCTTTTTTTTTTTGCTAGAAGAAAAGTAGTTTTTAAATAATTTGAATTAAGATAACAAAAGTTCCTAATATGATTGCATATGATCATTAACCGAATTAAATATGATAATATGGTAACAAAAGATAATTTTTTTTTAATTTTAATTCAAATTTAAAAACTTTATAGGATTTTAAATGCAAAAGAGTTTATAGCTATATGGAGTATTTTTTTTTTCCAGAGGCGAAGTAGTATTTAAATAATTTGAATTAAGATAACAAAAGTTCCTAATATGATTGCATATGATCATTAACCGAATTAAATATGATAATATGGTAACAAAAGATAATTTTTTTTTAATTTTAATTCAAATTTAAAAACTTTATAGGATTTTAAATGCAAAAGAGTTTATAGCTATATGGAGTATTTTTTTTTTCCAGAGGCGAAGTAGTATTTAAATAATTTGAATTAAGATAACAAAAGTTCCTAATATGATTGCATATGATCATTAACCGAATTAAGTATGATAACATGTTAACAAAAGATAAATTTCTTTTTTTATTTTAATTCAAATTTAAAAACTTTATAGGATTTTAAATGTAAAAGAGTTTATAGTTATATGGAGTATTTTCTTTTTTGCTAGAGGCGAAGTATTTAAATAATTTGAATTATGATAACAAAAGTTTCTAATATGATTGCATAGGCTCATTAACCGAATTAAGTATGATAACATGTTAACAAAAGATAAATTTAAACTTTGTAGGATTTTAAATGTAAAAGAGTTTATAGTTATATGGAGTAATTTTTTTTATTCGCTAGAGGCGAAGTAGTACTTAAATAATTTGAATTAAGATAACAAAAGTTCCTAATATGATTGCATATGATCATTAACTGAATTAAGTATGATAACATGGTAACAAAAGATAAATTTCTTTTTTATTTTAATTCAAATTTAAAAACTTTGTAGGATTTTAAATGTAAAAGAGTTTATACTTATATGGAGTAACTTTTTTTTATTTGCCAGAGGTGAAGTAGTATTTAAATAATTTCAATTAAGATAACAAAATTTCCTAATATGATTGCATATGATCATTAACTAAATTAAGTATGATAACATGGTAATAAGAGATAAATTTCTCTTTTATTTTAATTCAATATTTAAAATGTTTATCTATAAATTCAAAATTATCCTTTAATATATATATATATATATATATATATATTAGTATTTGACTAACATAGTCAAATATAGAATAAAGTTACCATATATTATTGACATTTATTAGCTTGCCGTTTGGCCTTACCACAATGTCAATTATATATGGTAACTTTATATATATATATATATATATATATATATATATATATATATATATATATATATATATATTGTTTAGTTAAACAATATATATTGTTTAGTTAAAAATTGTTTGTTTTTGTTTTGTTTATGGATCAAAATTGCTACGTTATTTGGTGCTGAATTTCTAAACCTTTTTTTGTGTATGATTCAAATTCGCATTGCCTAGAGGCTCATTAGGGGAAGCATATAAGAAGGTTTGTCCATTTATAAAGCTCGAAACTAAAACATCTAGTTAAAGGTGAAGAAATCTTATCCAAGGGACGGACCTATGCAGGATTAAGGGGTTCAACTGAATACTTCGACGAAATTGCCTAATATTTACATACATAAATTCATAATGAGATTGGTTATATCAAAAAATGAACCCCCTTTTTATATTGATGAGGCATCGCTCAGTAGTAAAGTGGGTCCAATTTTTGTGGAATAACTTGGCGCTCACGCATCTTTTTCCACTTTAGTTATTTTAAGTCACGAAGTGTGGGTCCAAACATTAATAAAGACGGCTTTAGTTCTAGATTCCTGGTAATTATATTCCTATTGAGTTTTTATTACTTAGTTTAAATTATTTTGTAATTTATGAAATATGTGTATCTTTTTTCTTGTTCTTTGTACATGAAGATTAAATTAACTTATTTTTCTTTACTTATTTATTGTTTAGTTAAAAATTGTTTATTTTTGTTTTGTTTATGGATAAAAATTGCTACATTATTCTTAACTACTTATAAGAATAAACATAAAATAAAAATTGAAAACGAGGGAAGTTTTAAGTCTTATAAGTAGTTAACAACTAGTAAATTTACTCGTGTTTCGCGCGGACTAAAAATATGACTCCCTTTATGTGAATCTATTTCTTTTTTAGTCTATCTCAAAAAGAATGATCCCTTTTCTAATTTAGAAATAGTTTAACTTTAAACGTTTCATTCTTTCTTAAATTTCATGCCCAATATTGATTCACATAAATTAAAACGACAGGAGTAATAAATTTCTAAAAAGATCAGTAAGTAAATAAAAAATTTAGATATTATTGCGCCGTACTAAAAATATAAATAAATTTCTAAAAAGATCTGTAGGTTAATAACAAAGCTGGATATTATCTTTTATTTGTGCGAGAAGGAAAACACTTATAATTAACATACTTTTGATTTAATTCATTAATTTGGTTTATTTACAAACATACTTCTATATTACGTATGGTGTAATGAAGCTTATTTAGATTTTATATAATTAAGTAATATTTAAAGTGTACTAATATTAGATAATTAATTAACAAGATAAGGTAAATTTTAATAGAAACCCAATATTTGAAAGTCCTTTCAAACTACCAATATAATTTTAAATATTCTTAAAGGAAAGAAAAGGTTATTTTATTGTAATTATTATTATTATTATAATAATTTATTGTGAAAGAAAGAAAAATTATAATGAAAACTGCTTTCTTCTGGTTTACATAATTTTATTTCTTAGAACTCCATAAAATTTAATTTGGAAACCTTCTAATGGTTAAATTAACTTAATGTATTTGGTTAATATATTTATTGAGATAATTAGTTCTTTATTTTCTATATATGTATATATATATAATATAAACATGTCATGAATAGTTATCTCCCCTGTAGAAATTTTAAAAATGGATTGGGAAAAGGTTTATCAAAATAGAAAGGAATAAAATGGGTGAAAATCATTTTTGCTCCCGAAGTTTGCATTAAAAATCAAGTTCCCCCTAACTTTGGAATATTTGACCACTCTCTATAGGGACAAATTATAATTTCACTTTTTATTTTATTTAGTGGTGTGCCCTAATTAGTTATATACCATGTTATTTAGCATTTTTTTCAACTCTTGTTAATTGCCTTTTAAAGAAGTAAAGAACCAAACGTTTTCGTCGCAACTCGCAAGAGTTTCCAAAGCACGGTAGGAGTTCTGCTATTTTACTCACTGATGTGTGGATATAATTTATGATTTAACACATTATGTGCCTTACATTTTATGTGCTTTAACGGTAAAAATACACCTCGTTTGAGCATAATGAAGTCTATTTCATGTGTAGGTTAATTGGAGATGGAAGCCGAGCTAAATGGATGCATAAACGTCGAAAATGCGCTCAAGAATCAAAAGGAGTGACCCTGGCCTTAGCCAGGTTTTTTCCTTGTAAAGTCAGGTCCAACCTGGCCTTAGCCAAGCTTTTTCCGTGTAAAGCCTGGTCCTACCATGCGTTAGACACATAAAGCCTGGTCATACCAGGCGTTAGAAACATAAAGCCAGGTGCAACCTGGCATTTTCCACGTGTTTTCCTTGTAACGCCCGGCCCAAGATCAAGCCCAATCCGAGTTTTAAAGGCTTTAAGTGTTTCTCGGTTTGACTAGAAGTATCCTACACGTT
>ML400238.1:83473-124397 GCA_005239525.1 Nicotiana knightiana | reverse complement strand
AAGTTTTTCCTCATCTGAGGGATTCATTTTAATTTGATTATAACCAGAATATGCATCTAAAAATCTCAATAATTCATGACCTGATATGGCATCAATAATTTGATCTATATGTGGCAATGGGAATGAATCTTTGGGACATGCTTTATTCAAGTCAGTATAATCTACGCATACTCTCCACTTGCCATTCTTTTTAGGTACTACCACGGTGTTTGCTAGCCAGTTAGGGTACGTTACCTCTCGTATCGAACCAATCTTCAAGAGTTTATGTACCTCTTCGTCGATCACTTGGTTCTTGAATGGTCCTTGATTTCTTTTCTTCTACTTAACAGGTATGAAGGATAGATATTCATTTAGTTTATGAGTCATCACTTCTGATGGGATGCCTGTCATATCTGTGTGGGACCACGCAAAGCAGTCTGCGTTAGCCTTTAAATAATCAATTAACTTACCTCTTCGAGCGGGGCCTAGCCTCGTGCCTATATACACTTTCTGCTCAGGCTTTTGTTCAGATAATGGAACAACTACGAGCTCCTCCGTAGTTGTTTTGATGTGCTCATCTTCCTCCGGTTCACGAATGACGTCCGGTCTGGAATCTGTTTCTGTGTTGTATAGTATACCTTCCGTGGTAACTTGATTTTCCTTCTCGTATGTATTTTCTTTCGTACCTTTTTCAGCAATAATACCTTCCGTACCTATTTGGGTAGTAATTTCTTCCATGCTTGTTTAGGCTGTGTTACCTGCTTGGGAGATTCCCTTATCTCGTAATTCTTCCACCTCTATTTTCTTGTTGTAGTGTACCACAAAGTTTATATTTGTTGCGGTCTGCTGATCTCCTTTGATTTGTTGAATCCCCCATTCAGAGGGAAATTTAATTACCTGATGCAACGTGGAGGGTATCGCTTTCATGTCGTGGATCCATGGCCTTCCAATGATCACGTTATAAGCCATGTCAGTATCGATGACTTGGAACCTGGCACTTTTGATCACCCCCTCAGCATAAGTGCTAAGCTCAATTTCTCCTTTTGTTATAACCGTAGAGTTATCAAACCCTGATATGGCTCGTGCTTTTGGGATTACTTGATTCCCCAGTAGCATTTCTTCCACGACTCTTAGCAAAATGATATTGACTGAACTGCCTGGATCAATCAACACTCTTTTTACGTTAGTGTCATGAATAAGTAAAGATATTACCAGAGCATCGTTGTGCGGAAGCATTAATCCGCTGATATCTGCATCATCGAAGGTTATATCGTCTTCTCCACGAGCCCGTTTCCCATGTGTAATTGTGAACTTTGTGGTTGTTTTGCAAATCACTCCGTTTACTTCTTCACCTCCGTGTATTACGTTAACGGTTCGTTTTGGAGAAGGAGGCTTTGGGGGCTCCTGCATGTTCCTCATATATGCCTGTTTACCTTTATCACTAAACAATTCTGTTAAATAGCCCTGTTTTAACAAATTTTCTACTTCACCTTGTAAAAATCTGCAATCCGCAGTTTTGTGCCCATGATCGTTGTGAAATTCACACCAGTGATCTGGGTTTCTTCTACTTGGATTTGACCGCATCTCTTTGGGCCACTTAACCTTGTCTCCCATGTTCCTCAATATTGAGACAAGTTCAGTAGTACTTACATTAAAGGTATGATCCCCAATTTGAGTACTACCTCTAGGTCGTTCATCTCGATCTTTTCTGGATCTAGACGAGGATGAGACTACGTCTCTTCCTTGTGGTCTATAGTCCGACCTAGTGTTTTCAAACCTGGGGCGGATATCGCGTCCCGAGGGTCCTAAGTAAGGATTGTACCTGTTTTTACCTGATCTTCTATCTGATTCAGGACGTCTGGATCTGGAATGATCTTCATCTCTCGAACGAGCAATGATATCTTCTTCTATTCTGAGTTTAGTACTGTACCTGTTATATACATCGTTCCATGTTGTAGCGGGGAATTCTCTTAGACTCTCCTTAAGTCGTCTCGTGGCTTCTGAGCTTTTATCGTTCAGGTTGCTTGCAAATGCCATGGCTGCCCAATTATCAGGCACCCTGGGTAACTGCATTCTTTCTCGTTGAAACCTGTCTACAAACTCACGGAGTAGTTCCGTGTCTCCTTGTTTTATTTTGAATATGTCTTCCATTCTCTTCTCAACTTTTTGTGCACCAGAGTGTGCTTTTATAAACGAATCTGCAAGCTCAGCAAAAGAGTCAATAGAATTTTCAGGGAGAAGAGAATACCAGGTTAGGGCCCCTTTGGTAAGTGTTTCCCCAAATTTTTTGACAAGGACTGATTCAATCTCTTGTTTCGTTAAGTCGTTGCCTTTTACCCCAGTAGTGAAAGCAGTCACATGGTCGCGTGGGTCAGTTGTTCCATCATATTTGGGAACGTCAGGCATTTTAAACTTCTTGGGTATAGGCAAGGGTGCCGCACTTGGCTTCCAAGGTTGTTGAGAATATCTATCAACATCGATGCCTTTGATGATAGGTGGTACTCCAGGAATTTGTTCGATGCGATCGTTCTGCTCCTTCATCTGTTTCTGCATGGTTAGCAGTAAATTTTGTAATTCTGAGTTATTAGATATACCTGGTCTCGTTTCGAGAGATTCATTAGGAGTATCTCCTCTTCCTGAGTTTTCCAACCCAGATTGAGGATTTTCCATGGTGATGGTGTTATTGGGGGGTGGCATCGGCGGTCTAGGTAGCGCTGCCGGTAATACTCTCGCAAATTCTTGCAAATCTTGGCTCACATACTCTGCAATCATTTGCTTTACACGATCTTGTTCCACAGTTTGATAATTATCACCATTGTTGTTATTGGATCTTTTTGGGGATTTTTCCCTCGAACCAAGTGGGTTCCTGAAGGCGATGGAACTGGGGTTCCACTCCTTTGCTGGTTGTTGTCGTTGGGGTTTGACATAATTCAGAGGATATCACTTGAAAAGTAAACAAAGATTATCAGATTCCCGGTAACAGAACCAATTTGTTTAACCAAAGAATTAGACCCTTTGACTAAAGCTTATTTTTAAGATGAATACGGGTTACTGATAATCAAAGTAATTGAGAAAAATTAATAATAGAAAATATTGCAGAAATATATAAAATCGAAGTTGATTGTATTCGAGAATCAGATACCTTTACAAGCTGTATTCCCCTCCCTTATATAGGAGATTCTTATAACGTACGACTCTTGCTATGGTTACTCATTAATGACTAATTATAACATTAATGAGGCGTTACAAAGGATAACGATAATTGGGGTTCAGTTACATAACGTTCGAGTAATCAATTATGGGTCCTTGAATCTGTCCATAACTTTGTCTAGATTCATTCTGACCGTGCCTCTATCCCGTTTTGATCAAGTTGAGTTTCCCATGACTGATAAGTTCGTGGATTTACTGAACCGTGCCTCTTTTGTACCGTACCTCTTCAAAGAATCACATCCAGCTGTCACATTTTCTTGTGTCCACGTGACCGGCTGAGTTGTCAAAAGCTGGCTTATGTGTGAAACTCTTTTTTACCAATACAGAAATATGTCTAGATATTCTCTCACTACCAGAACTAACTAAACGGTAGGAGTGTCAACACTAAAATCCCTCACAAAGGATAGATATACATCACACCCCTTTCCAACCATCTGATGTGCCTTCAGGAAAGACACCACCCTACTAGGAACATAATCCAAAGTACCCTTCTACTCCAACCGTGATAAACCTGGCATAGCCAATATCATCGTCTTGGCATGACAATCAAGAATAGCATGATAGAGTGACAACCAGTCCATGCCCAAAATAACATCAAAGTCAACCATACTAAGCAACAGTAGATCAAATATGGTCTCAAAACTGCCAATAACAACTAAACACGACCGATACACACGGTCAAAAATAATAAAATCTCCCACAGGCGTGGAAACATAAACAAGAGAGCTCAAAGAACCACGAGATATATACAAGCAAAGTAAGATGATACATATGAATAAGTGGAGCCTGGATCAAATAAGATTGATGCATCTCTATGACAAACGGGAACAATACATGTGATAACTACGTCTGATGCAACCATCTCTGTCCTACCTGGAAAAGTACAACATCTTGGTTGGCCCTCCCCTCTAGGGCGACCCCTACTCACCTGATCTCCACCCCTAGCTAGTTGTGCAGGCGGAGCGGAAACTAGTGCAGTAACCACGTCCTGAGAAGTCTGGGGACCTTGTGGAATATGTGGGGCCTGAGTAGTCTATGGAGGTGCACCCCTCCTAAATCTGGGTGTAACGACCCGGTCGGTCTTTTTTGAGTATTACAGCCCCGTTCCCTTATTTACTACTCATTTTGTGCTTTACAGTTATTATGTTACTTGCCGAGCCAATTGGTTCGAGTCCAGTAAGGTTTCGGAATGAATTAAGACACTTAGTCTCAATGATGGAAACTTAAGTTGAAATAGTTGACTGGATCTAGACTTATGTCTAAACGACCCCGGAATAGAGTTTTGCTGATTTCAATAGCTCCATATGGTGATTTGGATTTAGGAGTGTGTCCGAAATTTTTTTTGGAAGTCTGTAGTTAAATTAGTCTTGAAATGGCAGAAATAGGAAATTTAAGTTTGAAAGTTTGACGAGGGAGCTGACCTTTTTATATCGGGGTTGGAATTCGATTCTGGAAATTGGAATAGGTCCATTATATTATTTATGACTTGTGTGCAAAATTTGAGGTCAATCAGACTTGATTTGAGGTTTCGGCATTGAATGTAGAAGTTGGAATTTCTTAGTTTCATTCAGCTTGATATGGGGTATGATTCGTGGTTTTAGCATTGTTTGATGTGATTTGAGGTTTCGACTAAGTATTTATGATGTTTTAGTACTTTTTGGTGTATTTGGTTGAGGTCCCGTGGGCCTCGGGTGAGTTTCAGATGGTTAACGGATTAAATTTTGGACTTCGAATTTTGCTAAATTTTTTCTGATGCACGGTCCGATTTCCTTCTACGTGATTGCGTGAGAAGGTCCACGTTCACGTAGGATTAGTTGGGCAGTGGAGACTTTTTTGCTATGTGGTCGCATGGGGAGGTATGTGATCGTGAAGCTTTGGACGCCATTGCATCACGAACGCGTGAGGCATGCTGCATTTGCTAAGAGGAATTTGAGCAGCAGTGGAGGTCACACATTTGTTCTACGCGATCGCGTGAAGCGGGATGCGATCGCGTTGGTTTGAGGGCAATTGTTTCGAGACCGCGTGGGAATCTCTACGATCACGAAGGCCGTTATGAAGGGGAAGATTATTTTGTTTTTCACGATCGCAGGACTTGGTCCACGATCGCATAGAGGAAATGACTGGGCATCGGATTCAAGTTTTGAAAATGGGGAGAGGCGATTTTCCATTTTTAACGATTTGGAGCTCGGGGAGAGGTGATTTTAAGGATATTTTCATGGAAAACATCGGGGTAAGTGTTCTTAACTCAATATTGGTCAAATTACCTGAATCAATTTCTATTTTTAGCATTTCAATGGTGTTTTAAGTTGGAAAAATTGTGAAAACCCTTAAGGTTAAATTTAAGATTTGGAGGTCAAGTTGATCTCGGAATTTGGTATGGTTGGACTCGTGGTTGTATGGGCGTTCATATTTTATAAATTTTATCGGGTTTCGAGACATGGGTCCCACTGGCGATATTTGAGTTAAATTTTGGATTTTGTTTGAAAATTAGTATTTTCATATGAAATTAATTCCTATAATTTGTGTTGACTGTATCGAATTAAGTATGATTAGATTCGAGGCGTTCGAAGGCCGATTCGCGAGGCAAAGGCATATTGGAATAAAGAACTTGCACAATTTGAGGTAAGTAACACTTCTAAACTTGGTTCTGAGGGTATAAATCCTGAATTACATGTTACGTGAATTGTATGGCACACATGCTAGGTGACGAGCGTGTGAGCATGCACCATAGAAATTGTGACTTAAATAAATTTTGTAGATTTATATAATCTAACAATCATGTCATTATCCACATATCCTCCACTTATTAGGGCTAATTGTGTTGAGACTCATGTTAAAGAACATGTTTAGGCTACGTGCCGATATTTTGGGACCCACAGGGTCGTGTTGTTGTTAAATTATTTGTTTGACTTGTAATTTTGTACTCAGTCACATGCATCATTTGCATATCATCTCAGTCTTTGTTGTCATTCATAGATACATCATAACATCACGTCGAGTTGATTTTCATGTCATTGAGAGCCCGAGAGACTGGAGATTTTGAGTGATCTTATATGGGATCGGACTGCACGCCGCATCATGTTTATTTATTTATGCCTGGATCTGGATATTATACACTTGGGCTGAAGGAGCCCCTCCGGAGTTTGCACACCCCACCGTGAGAACAATTCATTTATATTGAGGGATGGATATTCCCTGGACATGGATCTTGTCCGGATAATTTATATCTGGGGATGGATCTTCCCCTAGGATGGATTGGCCTTATACAGTACTAATTGACTGATTATCATTTGATGTGTATATATACATGATGGATCTTCCCTGGGCTGGATTGGCCATATACAATACTGAGTGATTGAGTATTTTGAGATTGTGACTGCACGAGGTTTTCCTCAGAGGTGCATCACATACATCATGTACATTGGCACGTAGATATTGAGATGTCACATCCCTCATATCATTCATAATTGATTTATTTTATTTTTACTGAGTTTAACTGGTGAAATTGGAAGCATACCTGCATTTCTGTACTGTTATATCTATATTGGACTATACCTGCGGAGCTCGTCACTACTTTCAGCCCAAAGGTTAGTCTTGTTACTTATTGAGTACATGGGGTTGGTTTTACTCATGCTACGCTCTACACTTCGTGTGCAGATCCAGGTACTTTCGGATACGGTAGTTGCTCGATTTTGGAGTTTCATCTGTTGAAGACTAGCGAGGTAGCTGCTTGGCGTCCGCAGACCTTGACTCTCTTTCCTTTCAGTTATTTGTATTGTTCTACATTTCCAGATACTGTTGTATCAATCAGATTATGTTGTCATTTAGATTCTCATGTACTCAGTGACAGCGAGTTTTGGGACTGTATTTGTATCAGTATTTGTGGGATTTCTCTTAAATTTAAATATTATGTTTTCTGACTTAAGGAAATTTGTGATTTACTGAGGTTGTTGGCTTGCCTAGTATTAAGATAGGTGCTATCACGACACGTGTGATTTTGGGTTGTGATACTGGGGTAGTCCCTCTCCATATGAAAAGTATCACCACACTCAAAACAAGCTCCCGGAGGACGTGACTACTGAAACTGACTCGGGCCTGGTCGGTTGGACTGACCGTGAAAGCACCCCATGCAGGTAAGGGTGTTCGTCGGTCGGTACGGTACGATATTTAGACATTTCAGTTCGGTATTTTTGGTATTCGATTTCGTAAAATGCTATATCAATACTGTACTTAATTAAATTCGATATGATTCGATTTTTCTCCTTTCAGTTTCGGTTTATTCAGTTCGGTAACTTCGGTTTGTTCGGTTTGAATACTAACTAGTGCATATAGTCATAGACAGTAATATTCTCAATTAACTTACTCAAAAGTACAAAACAAAAACGTTTGTTGACAAAAGTTTTGTCCAAAACCAACATATACCAACCTAGAGTTAATTGATGGACTTAGAGAATAAAGAAAAGTAAAATTTTAGATTTCTTATATTTATGTTATAATTAAAAAAATGTGTATTGTGTAATATATGATATTTCGGTATGGTATCGGTATTTCGGTATTTTATTTTAAAATACCAAATACCATACCTAATACCATTTTTTTTAAAACTTAAACCAAATACCGTACCGAATACCGAATACTAAAATTTTCGGTTTCGATACGGTAATTCAGAATTTACTAAATTATGCACATCCCTACGTGCCGGAGGTGCACTAGAAAGTGGCGATGCATAATGGAAAACCTGAGACCTGAGAGTAGCCTGAGTACCATTAGAGGCTGGAAGTGCTTAATAGACTAGACGGCTCACATAGTCTTTATCATGACGGGCTGCAAATAGGGCACGGGTACCACTATGCCCGCCAGAATCACGAGGCCTCTTGGCATCCTTGTCCTCCCTCTCCCTGCCTCGCATACCCTCCAATATCCATGCGATCTCTACCACCTACGGATATGGAGTATTTGTCTCCAACTCTCGTGCCATGCTGAATCTAACACCATAGTTGAGCCCCTCGATAAATCGATGGACTCGCTCTCTAACTGCGGGAACCAAGGCGGGTGCATGTTCGGACAACTTACTGAACCTAACAACATACTCATGGTACAGAGAATACAGTGGCACTTCTCGAGAAATCCATGTGCATTCTCTGTAGCTAGGCCGCTGAAAGTAGGAGGGTGGTACTTGTTGTACCTCTCGAGTCTGAGCTTCTCCTCCTCAGATGTTGCTGCCCTAACCTAGGGCTGAACTGGGACAACCGGTTGCACTGGTATAACCTCTAGGACCTGGTCAACATGGACCCATTGCTCTGGGGTATGGGCTGCGGGAATCTATGCTCCTCCCCTAGCCTGAGATGTGGTCGGTGCAAATTGGATCAACCCCGCATGATCTAGAGTACCAAACATGCAAAAGAACTGGGCGAGGGTCTCCTAAAGTGCAGGGGTAGTAACAGGCGTCTCGGGTGCCTTCCCTTCAACTAGAGCTACTGGTGGCTCCTCTGTCACAGCTCGGGTAGGTGCTCTGGCTGCACCACATGCCCGCCCTCGGCCTCGACCTCGGCCCCGGCCTTTCGCGGCTCTAGTAGGGGGCACGGTCATCTGATCGTTGGAGCCGGCAATGCGTGTTCTCGCCATCTGTGAGAGAATAGAAAGACAAAGATTCAGAATTCCATAGTCAACAAATCCACACGATAAGGAATTAGAGAAGTGATGTTTTCCTAATAGAGTTCCACAACCTCCAAAAGATAAGCACAGATGTCTTAGTGTCGATCGATGAGACTCTACTAAACCTGCTTGTGACTTGTAAAACTTATGAACTGTCACCACCCCAATTTCTCTCCGTAGGATGTCGTGATGGAACTAATCTCTAAGACTAGGTAAGCCTAATATACATACATAATTTAACTGAGATAATTATAAAACTTTCAAATTAACCAACCACCATCATAAAAAGGAATCGGCAACCCAACAGTACAATACTCCCAAAATCCGGTGATACCAAGTCACAAGTTCTACAAGAGCATACTGAACATCCCTATACAACAATATCTATAAAAAGGGAAATGAAATATAACTAGGTAGAGGGTGACTCCGAGGCCTGTGGATGCCGGCATGTATACCTTGAAGTCTCCAAATCCAATATCGGCTCACTGGTGCCTAGGCTGGTAAGAGCTACCTGGATCTGCACAAAAATATATGCAGAAGCGTAGCATGAGTACACCACAATGACACCCAGTAAGTATCAAGTCTAACCTTGGTAGAGTTGTAACGAGGTTAGGTCAAGACCCTACTGGAATAAATAACAAAACTGAACATGTGTATGACAGTACGATAATGAAAAATAATGGAAATGATACAATAAAGAAATATAACAAGAATATCTACACTGAACTAGAGCAATTAAGACATCACGGAAGAAAACACATAATAAGAATACCAAGGAAGTAATGCAACTAAACACAAGTGAGGTAAATGAAGGGTATCAACAAGAATCGCTACCGAGGTACCGCCTCGTAGTTTAATTGCACAAATCAAATCACAATATTTCCTTATATCACCGGGGGAGCCTTGCATTTAGTTTTGAAAATTATTTTCCCGAAATAGCTACCCGCATTTTAGCGCACCTTATCACAACGCGTGGTTTCAAGTAGTTCCTTACTAGCAACACGCGTATCAAGCCCACCTTATCTCACCGCATGTGTTTCAACCCCAAATCCTTATACCACCACATGCATATCAATATCATAACATATCACAGATCGCACTTCAAATGCCCAATACCACAACTTGACAAAGAAATCAACAATAATAGTGTTTCCACAATAGTTAGCCTGTGGCTTAACCACTACAACAACAAGAGTCTCAACAATAGCAACCGAAAGTGAATAACTCAGCAAGAATGGTTTTTCACAAATTACAACTTTGCCTCAACGTGAATCACGGCCTTTATAACTTCAACACCAATTTCAACAGTGAGATATTCCAAGAAATAACAACTTCAAGTAAGGAACTCAACGGTTAACTAATGAATAAGGAATAGATAGAATAATAACTTCAACTAAACATGCAAAGACAGTTAGCAAATGAGAGTTAAGACAAGTATTACTGATGTCAAGTAAAGTGTGTGAAGATAGACTAATGATGATGAATATAACATAATATAGCAACTTAGTTAAAGGCATGAAAGGAATCTATATAGCTAAACTGGTCAATGACCATATTTACTCTGTGTACACACTCGTCACCTTCCGTACACAACTTTCACATGTCACAATTGACACAAAACAATATCAATCCAAATGGTTAACTCCCCTACACAAAGTTAGGCAAGACACTTACCTCAAAACATGCGAACTCAATCTACAAGTAAGCCTTTCCCCCGATTATCCAACTCTGAACGGCTCAATACTAGCCAAAACAACTTCATACCATAAATACAAACTATAGGAAGCTACTCCGAACAATAAAGTTGAAATCATTAAAGAGAAACAAAAAGTCAACTCAAAAAGTCAACCCTGGGATCGCGTTTCGAAACCTGACCAAACTTAGAAAATTTTAACACCTATTCGATAATGAGTCCAACCATACAAAAATTACTCAAATCCGACTTCGAATCACCTTTCAAATCCCCAAAATTTGGTTTAAGAAGTTTCACAATTTCCCCCAAATTTTCCAACTTAAATCACTAATTAAATGACGAAAATAACAATGGATTCATATATAACAGCCAAATCCAAGTTAGAATAACTTACCCTGGTGGTTTCCTTGAAAATCCCTTGAAAAATTGCCACAAACTGAGCTCTCTAGGTCAAAAGATGAGAAATAAAATTAAACCCTCGAACACCCCTTCTTCTACCCTACGACTTGCGCTTTTATGGGCACATTGTCGCACCAGCGACCCTGCATCTATGGAAAAATCTATCGTAGGTGAGGTTCCCACTAAGGCCAGTCAAATCCGCATCTATAGAGAATAAACCGCACATGCGCATCCGCTCATGCAGAAGATGGGCGCACCTGCGCACTCGCACCTACAGAGGGTTTTCTCTTCTGCAACCCCGGGCCTGGCCAGCCCTTTGCGATTTTGTGTTGCTTCTTTCGCACCAGTGAGTCCGCAGCTGTGGCCATTCCTATCGCAGGTGCGATGACACCAGAACAACAGTCCTTCAGCAAATACTTAAGTCCAAACTTAGCCTCATTTCAATCCGATTTACGCCCGGGCCCGGAACCCCATCTGAATATACCAGCAAGTTCCAAAACACATAACGGACCTATTCGAGGACATAAATAACATCAAACAACATTGATTCTATGGTCGCAACGTAATTCAAGCCTATTGAAACTGTGAATATCTGATTTCCAAAACTAACGCCGAATCATACCAAAATAACTCTTATTGACCTCAAATTTTGCACACAAGTCATAAATGACTTAATATACCTATTCCAACTTATGAAATTGGAATGCGAATCTAATATCAATGAAGGAAACTCCCACTCAAACTTCTCAACCTTCCAAACCTTCAACTTTCTAACTTTCGCCAATTCAAGACGAAATGACCTACAGACATCCAAATCAATATCCGAACACGCTCCTAAGTCCAGAATCACCATGCGAAGCTATTTGAAAAGTCAAAACTCCATTCCTGATCCGTCTACACAAAAGTCAAACTACGATCAACTTTTTTAACTTAAACTTCCAACATTGAGACTAAGTGTCCCATTTCACTCCGAAACTCACCCGAACCATAACCAAACACCCCCGGCAAGTCACATAACCACAATACGGCATAGATGATGCAATACATATGGAAACAAGGCTAAAATACTCAAAATGACTGGCCGAGTCGTTACATCAAGGCCTCATACTCCACTTCGTTATTAGTTAAGGGAACAATCCTTATGGTCTGCCTTAGGGTTTCTCCCGAGGGAGTGATTAATACTACACCGAGCCCCAACCCTTTCACATTGTAAGCACTATCTATGAAAAAGGTTCGAACTCCCGATGTCAATTCCGACACCATCACCGCTTCTTTGGTGGCCAAAGGCAGCAGTCCGGGATTGAAATCGGCCATAAAGTCTGCCAAAACTTGTGACTTGATCGTAGTCCTAGGTTTATACTCTATGTCAAATTTACTCATTTCGACTGCCTACTTGGCCAATCGACCTAAAAGTTCAGGTTTGGGAAGGATACTCCACAGGGGAAAGGTTGTCACCACGGCTATCGGGTGACATTAGAAATAAGGCCTAAGCTTTCGATCGACGACTGCGAGAGCTAGGGCTAGTTTTTGAGGTGTGGGTAGCGAGTTTCCGCTCCCGTTAAAATCTTACTAACATAATAAATAGGAGATTGTATACCTTCATCTTCACAGACTTAAATGGCACTTACCACTACCTCTAAGAATGCTAAGTAAATGAGCAATTGTTCGTCTTCCTCCGTTTTCAATAATAATTGAGGGATCGATAAATACCTTTTCAAATCTTTCAGAGCATGCTGGCATTTTGGAGTCCATTCGAAGTTGTTATTTTTTTCAGAGGTGAAAATAAGTGATGACATTTTTTCGAAGACCGAGAAATGAATCTGCTTAAAGCACCCAGTCTTCCTGTTAATCTTTTAACCTCTTTCACGTTTGATAGCTGGTCGGGGATGTCCTCGATGGCTTTAATTTTATCGGGATTGACTTTGATCCCCATTTGCGACACCAGGAACCCTAAGAATTTAGTAGAGCTGACTCCGAATGCACACTTTTCTGGGTTAAGCTTCATGTTGTGCTTCCTTAGGATGTCAAAGGTTTCTTGTAGGTGTTTAAGATGATCACATGCGTTCAAAGACTTAACCAACACACGACTGACTTTTGGGTTAAGCCATTGAAGCCCAAACTTTAGGCCCCCAACTTTGTGGGGCTCCACTTTTTACCCAATAATTTTATTTTAAATTAAGTATTTTTACTCTTATTACATATCTTGGTAAAAATGAAAATGAAAAATATCTATGTTCCTTAAAATTGGGCCCCTAACATATAAATGCAAAATTCATGAAAGAAATCAAGTGATAGTATCTTTTCCTCATTAAATATATTTAAATCTTTCCACCTTCTTTCTTGGTTTTCACAATATTAAAATTTTTTTATGTTTCTCAGTTCTCACCAAATGTTACTCCTATTATATTTTTCCTTTGTGACTCCAAGAGATCCTATTGTTCTGCATTTTTCGACTATCAAGCTAAAACCTACGAGAAGTGTATTATGAATGCAACAAGTATTTATTTTCACATCAAGTTAATGAATCGGGTTCTTCTATTCCAACTTTTTAGTATTAGTTTTCATCTAACATTTATTTTTCTTGATATTACAATACATATGAATATATCATTTTAGTATTTATAAAATTTAAATATGTCAAATAGAAATTATGAATCCGGTTATTCAAAACTTAAGAAAAAAAAAGTTGGATCATTGATACAATCCCAAAAAAGAAAAGATGATAATACTCTAGTCGATATACTCAATCAGATAAAAATACTTGATTTTTTTTCAAATTCTTATATTAATTACAAAATAATAATACCAGTTTATCTAACAATTGCCTCTGGCGGCCCTCGACCACAAACTAGAAACTTGAAAGAAGTTTTTTAAAAGTAAAATTAATAAAATTTTACTTAAAATCAATCATGACACAAGAAAGATTGAATGAATTAGCTATATTATCGATTGAAAAAGAATTATTAGAATAAATTTATAGTAAAATAATTATTCATAATTCTGCATCTCAAAAAGCTAGAAATTAGATTTTAAATAAATTATAGTGTATAAGAAAGTTTTCTTTTGGAAAAGAGATTAAAGGCCTCTTATGGCAGTTTGGGTTTAGGCCTCCAATATTGTTGAGCTTCCCCTGAACCAAACTTTCATGGTTTTACCTATTTGTTTTTCAAATATTTTATTCACAAGCCTCTAGTAAGTGGCTCCGGCGTTCTTAAGCCCGAAAGGCATCACATTATAGCAATATGTGCTGAAGTTCGTTATGAACAAAGTTTTTTCCTGATCCTCTAGGTTCATCTTGATTTGGTTGTACCCGGAATAGGCATCGAGGAAACTCATCAACTCGTGTCCGGATGTCGTATCAATCATTTGATCAATATTTGGCAATGGGAACAAGTCTTTTGGGCACAACTTATTCAGATCCTTATAATATATGCACATGCGAAATTTATTATTCTTTTTTGGTACTAATACTACGTAAGCTAGCCAGTCGGGCCACTTTATTTAAGGCACCGTAAAAGTTTTCCTAAAAATTAGGGTTTCATGGTGCCGAGGTTGGTGTAGGTGTTAAAGGAAAGTATTTAGCAAAATAGGGCATTTCTGCGGCCCATTATGCGGTCGCATAATCACTCTGCGGGCCTCAGAATGACCACAGAGCGAGACAGTCATTTGGGCCATTTTTGGATGTCATTTCTACGACCCATTAACGGTAGCAGAGTGAGGCAGGACAACCTAGTATATTGACTGTCCAATATCGTGATGTGTATGCTATTATTGATCCTGGTTCCACTTTGTCCTATGTTACTTATTATGTTGCTATGGAATTTGGGATAGAACCGAAATAGCTTCATGAGTTGTTCTATGTATCTACTCTAGTTGGTGTGTCTATTGTGGCCGCGCGGGTTTATAAGGATTGTATTGTCTCGGTGCGTGGTCGGGATACCATGGCTGATCTCATAGAATTGGGGATGGTTGATTTTGATGTGATCATGGGGATGGATTGGATTTATTCCTATTTTGCTAAGCTTGATAGCCGAACCAGAACAGCTAGGTATGAGTTCCCAGATGATCCAGTCATTGGATGGGAGAGGGTTAATGTGGTGCCGAAGGGTAGGTTTATTTATTACCTTAAGGCCACAAAGATGATCAACAAGGGGTGTATCTACCACTGGTTCCACGTTACGGATATCGATGTTGAGGCACCTACACTTGAGTCTGTGCCAGTTGTGAATGAATTTCTAGAGGTCTTTCTTGCTGAGCTCCCTGGGATCCCACCAGATAGGGAGATTGATTTTGGGATTTATGTGATGCCAGGCACTCAGCCTATATTTATTCCACCTTATAGAATGACACCGACAGAACTGAAGGAACTAAATGAGCAATTGAAGGATTTGCTAGAGAAGGGTTTCATCCGACCGAGTGTGTCACCTTAGGGCACACAGATTCTCTTTGTAACAAATAAAGATGGGTCACTAAGGATGTGTATTGACTTCCGGCAGCTCAATAAAGTCACAATAAAAAATAAGTACCCACTACCAAGAATAGATAATTTGTTTGATCAGTTACATGGTGCTAGGTACTTCTCCAAAATTGATTTACGGTTCGGGTATCAGCAATTAAAGATCAGGAAGCAGGATATTCCAAAATAGCTTTCAGGACCCGGTATGGGCACTTTGAATTTTTGGTAATGTCTTTTTGGTTAACAATGTCTTTTGGGTTAACAAATGCCCCGGCAACTTTCATGGATCTTATGAATCGGGTTTTCAATCCTTTCCTTGACTCTTTTGTGATAGTGTTCATTGACAATATATTCTTGTATACTCACGAAGTCGGAAGGACCATGACGATTATTTCAGGGCAGTTCTACAAAATCTCCATCAACACCAATTGTACACGAAGTTTTCAAAATGTGAATTTTGGCTTGAATCTGTCACATTCTTGGGTCATGTCGTCTCCAGAGAAGGAATTAAGGTTGATCTTAAGAAGGTTGCAGTCGTGAAGAATTGTCTTAGACCTACAACTCCAACAGAGATTCGCAGTTTCTTGGGATTAGCAGGGTATTACAGAAAGTTTGAGGAGGGGTTCTCTACTCTTGCCTCTCTGTTGACTAGGTTGACGCAGAAGGCCATCAAGTTTCAATGGTTTGATGCTTGTGAAAGGAGCTTTCAGGAGTTGAAATCAAGATTGACTACATTACCGGTGTTGGCCCTACCTGAGGGTACAGATGGGTTCGTGGTATATTGTGATGCTTCAAGGATCGGTCTTGGGTGTGTATTAATGCAACATAGCAAGGTAATAGCTTATACTTCTTGGCAACTCAAGAATCATGAAAAAAACAATCCAACACAAGACCTAGAACTTGCAGCGGTGGTTTTTGCATTGAAGATTTGGTGTTATTTTTTGTATGGGGTCCGCATGGCTGTATTTACGGACCACAAGAGCCTTCAATATATTTTCAAACATAAGGAGCTGAATTTGAGGCATAGAAGATGTCTTGAGTTATTTAAAGATTACGACATCGATATTATATATCATCCGGGGATGGTTAATCTTGTGGCGAATGCTCTTAGTTGGAAATCTATGGGCAGTTTGGCTCACTTGGAGGTATATTAGTGGCTGTTGGCCAAGGAAGTTCACCAGTTAGCTAGTTTGGGAGTTCGTCTTGCGGACTCTAGTGAAGGAATGGTAATTGTGCAAAATAGGGCTGAATCATTGCTTGTTGTGGAAGTCAAAGAGAAGCAATACAACGATACATTGTTGGTAAAATTGAAGGAGGGGATTCATAAACATAAAACTATGGCTTTTTCTCTTGGTAGATGATGGTACACTAAGGTACCAAGGGCGGTTTTGTGTTCCAAATGTAGATGGTCTCCAGGAAAGAATCATGACCGAGGCTCACACTTCCAGGTATTCTGTGCATTCGGTCTCTACAAAAATGTATCACGATCTCAAGGAAATCTATTAGTGGAATGACATGAAGAGGAATGTGGCGGACTTTGTGGAAAGATGTCCGAGTTGTCAACAAATAAAGGTCGAACTCCAACGGCCTGGTAGGTTGGCACGGAACATAGAAATTACGATGTGGTAGTGGGAAATGATTAATATGGAATTTTTGGTGGGACTGCCGTGCACTCCACGCAAGTTTGACTCCATTTGGGTGATCGTGGACCGAATCACAAAATTAGCACACTTCTTGCCAGTTAAATCTACCGACACAGTGAAATAATATGCTCAGTTGTATATCAAGGAAATAGTCAGGTTTCATGGCACTCTAGTTTCTATCATTTCGGATCGAGGGGCACAATTCACGGTCAATTTTTGGAATAAATTTCAGCAAGGTTTTGGTACTCAGGTGAATCTTAGTACAACTTTTCATCCACAAACCGACGGGCAGGCAGAGCGGACTATTTAGACGCTTGAGGATATGTTGCGTGCTTGTGTTCTTGACTTCAAGGGTAGTTGAGATGATCATTTGCCACTCATAGAATTTGCCTACAACAACCATTACCATGCTAGTATTCAGATGGCACCATTCAAGGCCTTATATGGTCGGAGACGTAGATCTCCCATTGGGTGGTTAGAGACTGGGGAAGCGGAATTGATAGGACCAGACCTCGTGCATCAGGCTATGGAGAAGGTTAAGGTCATTAAGGATCGGTTGAAAGCTACTTAGAATCATCAAAAGTCTTATTTTGATGTTCGTTGCAGAGATTTGGAGTTCAAAGAAGATGATTGGGTATTATTGAAGGTCTCCCCCATGAAAGGTATAATGCAGTTTGGAAAGAAAGGGAAATAGAGTCTGAGGTATGTTGGGCCATACAAAATCATTCAGAGGATTGGTCAAGTGGCATACAAGCTTGAGCTACCACACGGGATGCCATTAGTGCACCCCGTATTCCATGTGTCTGTGTTGAAGAAGGTAGTTGGAGATCCGTCGGCTATTGTTCCAGTTGAGACTATTGAGGTTAATGAAGGACTGACGTATGAAGAAACTCCAGTTACCATCCTTGACAGGCAGGTCCGAAAGCTAAGAAATAAAGAAATTTCCTTTGTGAAAGTGTTATGGCAAAACCAGCAGGTTGAATAAGCCACCTGGGAGGCCGAGAAAGAAATGAAAAAGAAGTACCCTCATTTTTTTGAATATCTATGTAATAGTTTCTATGAAATTACTTCCAATGAACTATATATTACTTGTACATTTTATGCTCAAGGTGTTTCCTTTCTAGTAATATATTGCTTATGAGGCCACAATTGGTGTTGTTTCATATTGTGTTGCATTGTTGGTTTATATTCATGCTGTTAGGATTGTTTTTGGGATTCTCTGACAGGTGGATAGGTCCAGTTAAAATGGAAACTCTGCCGAAATTTTTGGAAATTTAGAGAGTTAGAAAAATTTGGGACTGCTAGTGTGTGAAGAACATCTGGGTCATTATGAGTTCTAAGGATGGATTTAGACCCTCATTCGAGGGCGAGTGATCTTAAGTGGGAGAGTATGTAAGGCCCCGAAATTTTTTTCCTAAAAACCAGGGTTTCATGGTGCCGAGGTAGGCGTAGGTGTTAATAACGGTACAAACTTTTTGGATTGAATAGTGCGCTAGGGAGTTGAAGGAATGTGTTTGGCAAAATAGGGCCTTTTTGCGGCCCATTATGCGAACCCATAATAACTCTACGGGCTGCAGAGTGAGACAATCATTTGGGAAATTTTTGGGTGTCATTTCTTCGGCCCATTATGCGACCGCAGAATGATTTCACAGGTCGCACTCTGATTGCATATCCAGCTTTGAAATTTTGCAGAGGGAGGTTCTGCGGCGCATTATACGATCGCATAATAGGTCTATGGGCCGCATAACGGTCGCAGAGTGAGGCGAGACAACCTAGTTCCGGAGGGCCATTTCGCGGCCCATATCGTGGACCGCAGAACTACTTCACGATTGCATATGCGACCGCAGATCCCATTTTGGAGCTTCATTTTTGGGTTTTTATAACCCAACCCCCTTTCCATAAAACACTATTAGGGGTCCTTCTAAAAACAAAAATCTACATTTTTTTAGAGAGGGGGAGGTGTTCTAGATTGAGAAGAGGAATTCCAAGTGTTTTGCTCATCAATCCTTGCTCAAACCTTGAAAATTTCTCTAGGGTGACTCATAGGGTCTTCAACCAAAAGGTAAGATACTACTCCCTAGCCTTCAATTTCGAGATTTAACTAAAAATAGATAACATACCAACAAATTCTTGGGTGTGGGAGTGGGTCATTATGCATGCGTGTACTAACTAGGGTTGTGGGATGATTGTTGAGCTCAATTGGGTAGATTTTGGGTAATGAAATAGGGGAATCAACCTTAGGAGGACCTTGAGATCACAATGACCACCTAGTGATTGATAAAATGCTCAAATGAGCTAGAATCATGAACTCCTTCCTGATTTATGTTCGATTTTGCTATGTCTCTAAATGGATCAAAGTTGCTAGGATTCCGGAACTGTGTAGTGAATTAAGGAAAATCTCAAAGCGGGGTATGATGGCTAAACTCTTCTTCAAGAATTGAACCCCACATCACCCTTGTAAAATTCCAAGATATTAATACAAGTCGAATATTCCGAATAAGCTTTGTGGTAAAGTATATGTTCAATTGTGATCAAATACTCTTATTATGTTGTGTTAGTGATTAAAGATTTGTCCAACTATGGATTATGTATCTACTTGTTATAATCTCAAGTCGTGTTACATATGAAAAATTGTTATGCCAAAATGTGTACATATTGTAATTGGTATTGTTGTTACACCTCCACCCGTACGTATTTGGGTAAGGCAGTAAGACCGCTTTGTGTAGGAAATGGTATTGTTGTTACACCTCCACCCGCACGTATTGGGGTGAGGCGGCAGGGCCGCTTTGTGTAGAAAATGGTATTGTTGTTACACCTCCAACCGCACATATTGGGTGAGGTGGCAGGCTCGATTTGTGTAGGTATTGGTATCGTGATGCACCTCCCCCGCATAAATTGGGGTATGGTGGTGGGGCCGCTTTGTGTAAATATGGTTTCAGAGGTCCTCGTCTTAAGATATATTAGTGATTTGGTCAGCTCTTGATAAATGTTCTTTGGCTTTAACAGCTATCTATGCTATTCTATTGTCACCCTAACTTATCATGTTTATGCTGTAATTCCAAGTTCATGATTAGGTGTTTGGTTTTCATACTAGTACTATTCAGCATGTACTAACGTCCCTTTTGCCGGGGGAGCTTCATCTTTAATGGATGCAGGTGGTTCCACATCTGAGGATACTGACTAGTGATAGCGGTACTCAATCTTCCCAGTTGACTTGGTGAGCCCCATCTCATTCCAGGGTTATACATCTTTTGTTCTGTTTGTATTACTATGTTTTGAGGTATGGTCGGGGCCTTGTTGCCGACACTACCACCGGACCATTTTGTATCTTTAGAGGCTCCTTAGACATAGTGTGGGTTCTATGTTGGTGTGGGAAAAGTCAAACTAGAAATGTTGTAATTTGTATCACACGTTTTGCATCAAACTATGAAAGAATATGTATACTGAAACTTATAAATGATGTAGCTACTGATAACGTATTTGAGTTGTTGTTTATTTGATCCTCCTCACCGCTTAATTAAGAATTGGATTATATGGTTATTCTTGAGTAAGTTCGGGTAAAAGGTATTATACAGGCTTGCTTGGCCGGTTCATCTCGATTGAGCGCTGGTTGCGCTCCCGAGTTTGGGGCGTGACAAACTCGGTATCAGAGCCTAATGTTTTAAAGTATCCTAGATGTCTCAGAACCGTGTCTAGTAGAGTCCTTCTTATCTGTGTGTTATCGACCACATCTATAAGTAGGAGGCTACTTGGACATTTAGGAATAATACCCTTCTTTGATGTTCTTGATCGTGCGATAAAGTTGATTTTAAGATTATTCCCTTTTAACTCGTGCATTACTCTAACTTTTAGTAAATGGCGCCTAAGAAGAGTGTAAGAACTGGCCAAGGAGCCGATGTTATCCCCGGAGTGGCAGGTGGTTTTACCATTGATGATGTAGGTGAATACTCGAGGGGTGAGGATATTCCCCCAGTTACTACACCGCATAGTTCTACTATTCCTACTTAGACTGCACCAGTTCCAACACCTGATGAGGGTGCGGTGAATCTTCCAACTGATATTCCGGTTCCACCTCAAGCCCTAGCTTCCGGTTTCGATGTTTCTTTTATGAGGATCTCAGGAGAGCCATAGTGGCTTCCTAGGCCTAGAGGTCGAATGTTTCCCCCACTTCTTCTAGTCAGCAAGGGGACTCTATTGGTTCCAGGGTTAACAACTTTCTTCAGCTAGATCCTCCAGTGTTCTCGGGTAATGAGCCCGAGGAGGATCCCCATGATTTCATCGATGAGATGCACAAGACCCTCAGAGTTATGCTTGATACGGAGATATAGGGAGTGGAGTTGGATTCCTACTGCCTAAATGGGGTGGATTATTCTTGGTTTGAGATGTGGGAGGACTTCCATGAGGAGGGGAGCCCTTCGGCGAGGTGGAGTGAGTTTGTAGATGGTTTCATGGATCATTTATTGCCTTCCGATACTAAGGCACCCCGTACCACAGAGTTTGAGAACATAAAACATGGTAGCATGAGTGTGTGGGAGTACCATATGGAGTTTGTGTGCCTGTCCAAGTATTCTATTCACATGTTGTCCACTATGGAGGCCAGGGTGCGCCGGTTTGTACAAGGACTTAGCCCCTTTGTTATTAAAAAAGCCGCTACAATTGCTTTGAATTCTTACATGAACTATGGGAAGATGGTAGTATTTGATCAAGCTACAAAGAACCGTAAGTTGAAGAACAAAATGGAGCGTGAGGGTAACAGCAAGGCCCGGTTCGCGGGCAACTTTGGTGGTTCTTGTAATGGTGGTGGTAGGTCGGCATTCAGAGAGGGGTCAGTAGGTACATCTCAGTCTTCTGCCCAATCTTCGATGAGTGCACAACCATCAGGGAATAGCCAGCAACAATGAAGTCGTTTCAGGCCCAATTAGGGCAACTGGGGACCTCACCAGCAGGGTCGGCTAGGAGGGAGATTTCAGTAGCTGAGGAGACCCCCATGCCCTAAGTGTGGGAGGACGCACTTTAGGGTCTGCTACATGGACCTACCTATATGCTATGAGTGAGGTAGAGGGGTCACATTCAGAGAGATTGCCGCTCGTCTCGCCGGACCTTGTGCAGAGGTACAGTGCAACTAGCTAGTTCTGCAGTACTATATCCACAACATCTCCTCTGGCTTCAAGGCACTCCCGCGCTCGCAAGGCGTGGTGTAGCTAGGGGTGGTGCCCAGAGCTCTGGAGGGCCTAGCAGATTTTATGCCATACGGAGGCGTCGAGATTCAGAGGCTTCTCCAGATGTTGTCACAGGTATATTGACCGTCAATCTCGTGATGTGCATGCTCTTATTGATCCTGGTTCCACTTTGTCCTATGTTACTCCTTATGTTTCTATGGAATTTGGGATAGAACCAGAACTGCTTATGAGTCGTTCTCCGTATCTACTCTAGTTGGTGAGTCTATTGTGGCCGGGCGGGTTTATAGGGATTGTGTTGTGTCAGTGCATGGTCAGGACACCATGGACAATCTCATAGAATTGGGAATGGTTGATATTGATGTGATCATGGGGATGGACTGGATTTATTCCTGTTTTGCTAAGCTTGATCACCGAACCAAAACCGTTAGGTTCAAGTTTCAAGGGAGCAGTCATTGAATGGAAGGGGGTTGATGTGGTGCCAAAGGGTAGGTTTATTTCTTACCTTAAGTCCACGAAGATGATCAACAAGGGGTGTATCTACCACTTGGCCCGCATTACGGACATCGATGCTGAGGCACCTACACTTGAGTCTGTGCCAGTTGTGAGTGAATTTCCGGAGGTCTTTCCTGATGAGCTCCCTAGGATCCCACCAAACAGGGAGATTATTTTGGGATTGATGTGATGCCAGGCACGCAACCTATATCTATTCCACCTTAGAGAATGGAACCGACAGAATTGAAGGAACTAAAGGAGCAATTGAAGGATTTTCTAGAGAAGGGTTTCATCCGAACAAGTGTGTCACCTTGGGGTGCACTGGTTCTCTTTGTAAGAAAGAAATATGGGTCACTAAGGATGTGTATTGACTTCTGGCAGCTCAACAAAGTCACAATTAAAAATAAGTACCCACTACCAAGAATAGATGATTTGTTTGATCAGTTACAAGGTGCTAGGTACTTCTCCAAAATTGATTTACGGTCCAGGTATCACCAATTAAAGATCAGGGAGTAGGATATTCTGAAAACAGCTTTCAGGAATTTCTGGTAATGTGTTTTGGGCTAACAAATGCCCCGTCAGCTTTCATGAATCTTACGATTCGGGTTTTCAAGCCTTTCCTTGACTCCTTTGTGATAGTGTTCATTGGCGATATTCTTGTATACTCACGAAGTCGAGAGGACCATGCTGATCATCTCGGGGCATTTCTACAAACTCTTCATCAGCACCAATTGTACACGAAGTTTTCAAAGTGTGAATTTTTGCTTGAATCTGTCACATTCTTGGGTCATGTCATCTCCAGAGAAGGAATTAAGGTTGATCCTCAGAATGTTGCAGTTGTGAAGAATTATCCTAGACCTACAACTCCAACAGAGATTCGCAGTTTCTTGGGATTAGCGGGGTATGTTGATACCCAATTTTTCCACAAATTATTTTTAACTTGCATATATACCTTCAAAATCAGTTTTTATAATAATTGGCATTTTTTCTATAATTTTCCCACATTTTATTAATTTATTTCTAATTTATCCAATACTTTTATATCCAATAATTAATCATAAATTGCATTGCAAATAGTTTCAAAATATTCCTTAGTTTAATATATCATTTGATCCTATTAGGATTTAATTATTTCACAAATTAGCCAAAATGGACATTATTTGGCTATAATTGAAATAATTTTGCTATTATAGCCTGATTACCTATTTTATGCCATTTTTACCAAATGATTATCCATTTGTATTTTAAATACTAATTAATTACTTTAATTTCATCTACTAAGCATCATTTTCATTTCTTATAATTATTAACCATTTTTTATTAATAATTTATCTATTTTTTTAAATACCAGCCACTTTTAATCCTAATTTTATTCTAATCTACCCGGACCCCTTAACCCATTCAACCAGCCCAATAGTCTAGCCCAGTCTTTAAATCTCACCCGACCCAATCCCCCTTTTTAATCTGAGCCGTTGATTAATTCAAATCAACGACCTAGATTCGTCCTTACCATCAATAACCCCCTAATGACTACCCCCTCATTTAATTTCCCCCCGATCTCATTCTCTCTCAACTGTCTCTCTATCTCCCTCTCTCTATCTCTGGTTCTCTCTAGAACCTTCTCACCTTCCCCTCTTTCAGATGAACTTTGTTCATCTTCTTCGGCCACCTCTCTCGCCGGAAACCATAACCTCTCACCATCCCTAGCATATGTCTCACTTCCACGCCGGTTTGAAACTACCCTGAGATCCCCAAGTGAACCTGGAGCGGTTCAACTCCCACCTATGGCCTTTCATGCTATTTTCCGGTCATCTCCGGCCGTTCCAGTAAGATCTATGACTTTCCGATTAAAACCGAACATTTTAAGGCTTTCTTATCTTTTCTGGGTTCTCTTCGAAACCCTAGTTCTTAAAAACTCTCCGATTCTTTTAGATCTATGGTAGATCTGTGTATATTTTAAGCTATTTCGTTGTTTTTCTCAAAGGTTCTCCGATTTTCTCTAAAACGACTCTTCGTTTTCAACTAGGGTTTCATGACTCCGTTTTAAATGATTTTCCTATGATTTTTACTATCAACCCAGGATTTCTACTATGTTTTAGCGATTTATTTAAGCTTTTCTCTCTTATCTGAGTTGTTATGTTGAAACCCCTAATTTCTGGTCCTAAACCCTAAATCCCTGATTTTGTCTTTGTTAATATGTTTGCGTCTCATGAGCTTTATGATTCTCTGTAATTTTACTTTGTTAGGGTTCCTGATTTATCTCTTTTGCTTATGTTGTGTTCATTCCGTTCATGCATAGAAGTCTATAGTAACTAGTATTATTTTTCTATTATTTGAATCCCTAATTCCTTGTAATGAAAACCTTTACTGATTTCCTATGGTGATATTCTTACTAATTTCCGACCTTTAGTTTACTTCTTATCTTATTACATGATTGACTTGCTGTTAATTGATTCTTATTTCCTTAATTAGAATCTGATGAACCTAGCCTAATTACTTGCTCTATACTTGCACTGTTTGAATATTTCTTTAATCTATATATGGTCTCTTTCCTTATTTGTTACTTACCGTTTGAATAACTCCCTTAATTATGGGAGTACTTGTGCTGATTTCACTCTGATTGATACCAAGTCCCATAATTATTGCTTGATTCTGATTTTTACTTTACTTTTCACCCATCTTTCAAAACTATATATATGCATACTCTTCTCTCATTTTTGAGACACAAACAACACTGTTCAACTCTCTCTCTCTCTCACAACTAAAACTTGCTACTCTCTCTATTCTCTCTTCTATTTGCTACTACTCTAAGTTAGCTGGCTGCAAGCCAAGGCTAACTACTGTGCATCTCCTATCTTCTAATTTGTGTTACTTCTTTCTTCATTTCACTAGTATGTTCTAATTCATATTTCAGTTCTCAAACCAACATGTTTCTATTACTACTACAGTTCATTGTGTTTCTAATTTGCTTTTACTTACTATTTTGTTGTTGATACATGTTCTATGTGAATCTTCATGCCTATGTTTGGTACATTAGTTTGATTAGGGTAAATCCTACTATCTTAAACTGGTTGGTACTGCCATGATAGTTTCATCCTATACCCTGATGATCCTCTGATTGTTTATGCATGCTCTTATCTGTTACATGTTCAGTACTCTGCACCTATGTATCCCTCAAACCCCCTTTCCCCTGTTGTGGTTGTTAGATCATTCTAGGTCCTTTGTGTGATGCTGACTTTGCCTTGGTTCTGAGATTGGTGTTCATGTTCTTTCAAATTGTTTTCACCAGTTAAACTTTTGTTATATTTCCATTAAGTCTTTTTTTTTTCAAAACTGTTTTCTTATCCCAAGTTTTCAAACTATGTCGAGCACTCTCACTCTACTCTTAGATCATTAAGTTCTGCCCCCTCTATGTGAGCATTGCCTTGGGACCCTTGATCTCCCTCTGAACTATGACACACAAAGGATGGTCATTCCACACTGCACTTACTCTATCTTGGTTATGAAATCTGGGTGTGAGCACTGACCGGGATCCTTTGAGGTCCTTAGGGAACTCTGACACACCCGGATTACGAAAAGGCTGTGAAACATTACTTGGCATTGAGGACATGGAGATTTGAGCCTATTCTGTAGGCTCCCTATAGTTAACTTCTTATTTTTTCTTCTATTTCAGTTGTGTAATTCATATCCCATGGTCTTTAATAATTAATTATAAATAACTCTGGGGTCGGATAGTGAAAATGGGTGGGTGATATGCATGCTATAGTGTAAGTATGGGTAGATATCATGTTTTTCTAGGTTTATTTTTTATATCCGCACTAGTAACCATGTCTAGGAATCAAGTATGCCATGCATTTAGATACCATGTCACTTAGGTTCATACATCTGCTTTTCTTTCAGCATGTCATCACTCCTTGCCTTCACTTAGAAATCCTGTTCATAGGATCAGTAATAACAACAAAAAACTGTTACCATTTGATTATGTCCATGCATTCTAAAAAAATGTAGTATATATCATGCCTTAGAACAAATGTGTTAACAAATATGCAATCATGCTATACACGTAGAGATCATGTTCTAGGTAAACAACGATTAAAGTCTGTCACCTATGCTATTCCTCAAGTTGTGCATAATGTTGTGATCTTGCATTCATTTAGAAAAATCATGTTTAAGTTATCGTGCTGCATTAGAAATCATGCCTTAGGGTCATACTTACTAAAATCACACCTAGTTTAAATATTCATGTCTAAAACAGTCCCTGTTCTAATAAGCTGGAAATCGGTATTTGGTAAACACTTAGAATCACATGCTATTACGATTGGTAATCTGAAACCCTTTTAACAAAGTTGTACAACTGCTGCATGTTATTTTACACCTAGGCAAGCCTTAGGAAATCAGTTACAAGGAATAAAACCAGAACTGTCCTTTGTGATTAGTGTTCAACTGTCAGCATGTTTAAAACCAGTAGGCAAGCCTGATTAAGACTTCCTCTCTGAGTTATGCAATAAATCTGTCTTTGTGTTATCACTTAGATACCATGCTTAGGATCTGAACCTGAATCTGGACCTTAACTGTGTATGAGTCATGTTGTTTATGTGTACTATGTGTGGAGGTATACTTGAGCCTTTTATTTGCTTTCCATGCTCCCCTTAATTGAAGTCCTATATGTTTTATTATGTGTCGCCTTAGTAATTTTTACCTTTAAAACCTGAGGGTCTGCCTAGCACCTCCCTTATAGGATAGAAGTCCTAAATTCCTCCGGGACTGATAGGAAGGGACGGGTAACAACATGCAATAGAGGTCGAGACCAACACTCGATTTAGTTACTTTCACAGGGTGGGAAAGGGTAGAATATGGATATGATTACCGGAGCGCTAATACCACGTGTAGCCCCTCTTCGAGGAGTGTCATACCGGGTATTGCATTGATGTGATCCCTATTATAAACCTAGGATACCTTTTATATGCTTAGATCATAATTCTTTCAATATCTAACCTTCTTTACTATTTTCAGACATCTGTATGCTTAAGACTTAAATCCCCTCTTATTTTAGCCTTTATTTGTTTGTTTGCTAAGCCGTACAAATTCACAAAAGCTGTTTGGCCGGGAACCACACTTGTGGATCCTGAGGGGTGCCTAACACCTTCCCCTTAGGATAATTTCAAGCCCTTAACCTATCTCTGGTTAACAACGTAGTTGTAAATAAACCCCTTTGGTGTCCTAACGCACCTTTAAAAATCGTTAGGTGGCGACTCTAAAAAACACAAACCCCTTTCCTAAAAGGAAAGAGTTGTCTCAACCAAATGTCATAAACCCGATCTCAGTGAGGAAAGAGGGGGCGCGATAGGGTATTGTAGAAAATTTGTGGAGGGGTTCTCTACTCATGCCTCTCCATTGACTAATTGATGCAGAAGGCCATCAAGTTTCAATGGTATGATGCTTGTGAAAGGAGCTTCTAGGAGTTGAAATAAAGATTGACTACGGCACTGACGTTGACCCTACCTAGGGGTACAGATGGGTTCGTGGTATATTGTGATGCTTCAAGGATCGGGCTTGGGTGTGTATTAGTGCAACATGGCAAGGTTATAGATTATGCCTCTTGGCAACTCAAGAATCATGAAAAGAACTATCCAACACATGATCTAGAACTTGCGGCGATGGTTTTTGTATTAAATATTTGGCTTTATTATTTGTATGGGGTCCACATGGATGTATTCACGGACCACAAGAGACTTCAATATATTTTCAAGCAGAAGGAGCTGAATCTGAGGCAGAGAAGATGGCTTGAGTTACTTAAAGATTACGACATCGATATTCTATATCATCTGGGGAAGGCTAATGTTGTGGCGAATGCTCTTAGCTAGAAATCTATGGGCAGTTTGGATCACTTAGAGGTATATCAGAGGTTGTTGGCCAAGGAAGTTCACCAGTTAGCTAGTTTGGGAGTTCGTCTTGCGGACTCTAGTGAATGAGGGGTAATTGTGCAAAATAGCGTTGAATCATTGCTTGTTGTGGAAGTCAAAGAGAAGCAATACATCGATCTAGTGTTGGTACAATTGAAGGAGGGGATTCATAAACATAAAACTATGCCTTTTTCTCTTGGCATGGATGATGATAAACTAACTTACCAAGGGCAGCTATATGTTCCAAATATAGATTGTCTCCGAGAAAGAATCATGGACGAGGCTCACACTTCCAGGTATTCCGTGCATCCGGGCTCTACAAAAATGTATCACGATCTCAAGGAAGTCTATTGGTGGAATGACATGAAGAGGAATGTGGCGGACTTTTTGGCAAGATGTCGGAGTTTTCAGCAAGTAAAGGTCGAACACCAGCGGCCTGGTGGGTTGTCACGAAACATAGAAATTCCAATGTGGAAGTGGAAAATGATTAATATGGACATTGTGGCGGGACTACCGCGCACTCCATGCAAGTTTGACAACATTTGGGTGATTGTGGACCGACTCACAAAATCATCACATTTCTTGCCAGTTAAATCTACCGAAGCAACGGAATAGTATGCTTAGTTGTATATCAAGGAAATAGTCAAGTTGCATGCAAATCCAGTTTCTATCATTTCGGGTCGCGAGGCACAGTTCACGACCAATTTTTGGAAGAAATTTCAGCAAGGTTTGGATACTTAGGTAAATCTTAATACAACCTTTCATCCACAGACCGACGGGTAGGCAGAGCGGACTATTCAGACGATTGAGGATATATTTTGTGCTTGTGTTCTTGACTTCAAGGGTACCTGAGATGATCATTTTCCACTCATAGAATTTTCCTACAACAACAGTTACCACGCTAGTATTCAGATGGAACCATTCGAGGCCTTATATGGTCGGAGATGTAGATCTCCCATTAGATGGTTCGAGATTGGGGAAGCGGAATAGATAGGACCAGACCTCGTACATCAGGCTATGGAGAAGGTTAAGGTCATTAAGGATCAGTTGAAAACTGCTTAGAGTCGTCAAAAGTCCTATTCAGATGTTCGTCGCAGAGTTTTGGAGTTCAAAGAAGATGATTGGGTATTCTTGAAGGTCTTCCCCATGAAGAGCATAATGTGGTTTGTAAAGAAAGGAAAATTGAGATCGAGGTATGTCGGGCCGTAAATAATCATTCAGAGGATTGGTCAGGTAGCGTACAAGCTTGAGCTACCACCTGAGATGTTATTAGTGCACCCGGTATTCCATGTGTCTATGTTGAAGAAGGTAGTTAGAGATCCATCAGCTATTGTTCCAGTTGAGACTATTGAGGTTAATGAAGGACTGGCCTATGAAGAAACTTCAGTTACCATCCTTGATAGGCATGTCTGAAAGCTAAGAAATAAAAAAATTGCCTCCATGAAAGTGTTATGGCGAAACCAACCGGTTCAAGAGGCCACCTGAGAGGCCGAGGAAGAAATGAAAAAGAAGTACCCTCATTTGTTTGAATAGCTATGTAATAGTTTCTATGAAATTACTTCCTATGAACTATGTATTACTTGTACAGTTTATGCTCATGGTGTTTCCTTTCTAGTAATATATTGCTTATGAGGCCATGGTTAGTGTTGTTTCATATTGTGTTGCATCGTTGGTTTATGTTCATGCTGTTAAGTTTGGTTTCTGGTATTCTCTGACAGATGGATAGGCCCAGTTACAAGGGAAAATCTGTCGAAACTTTTGGAAATTTAGAGATTTTGAAAAATTTGGGACTGCTAGGGTGTGAAGAACAACTGGGTCATGATGAGTTTTAAGGACGGATTAGACCCTCATTCGAGGACGAATGATCTTAAGTGAGGGAGGATGTAAGGCCCCATAATTTTTTTCTAAAAAATCGGGGTTTTGTGGAGCCGAGGTAGGCATAGGTGTTAATGACAGTATGGACTTGTTGGGTTGAACAGTGCGCTGGCGAGTTTAAGGAAAGTGTTTGGCAAAATAAGGCATTTCTGCAACCCATTATGCGTCTGCATAATCACTCCGCGGGCTGCAGAATGGCCGCAGAGTGAGATAGTCATTTGGACCATTTTGGGTGTCATTTTTGCGGCCCATAATGCGACCGCAGAATGATTTCGCGAGCCGCACTCTGATCGCATATCCAACTTTGAAATTTTTTGGAGAGAGGTTTTGCGGCGCATTATGCGCCCGCAGAACGGGTCTGTGGGCCGCATAACGGCCGCAGAGTGAGGCAGGCTAGCCCAGTCCCGGAGGGCCATTTCACGGCCCATTTCACGGACTGCAGAACTATTTGCAGATCCCCGAAGCTTCATTTTTGGGTTTTTATAACCCGACCCTCTTTTCGTACAACACTATTAGGGGTCCTTCTAAAAATAAAAATCTACATTTTTGAGAAAGGGGAAGGTGTTCTAGAGTGCGAAGAGGAATTCCAAGTCTTTTTCTCATCAATCCTTGCTCAAACCTTGAAAATTTCTCTAGGGTGACTCACAAGGTCTTCAACCAAATAAGATTCTACTCCCTAGTCTTCAATTTCGAGATTTAACTGAAAATAGGTAACAAACCAAATAATTCTTGGGTGTGGGAGTGGGTAATTATTCATACATCTACTAACTAGGGTTGAGGGATGATTGTTGAGCTCAATTGGGTAGATTTTGGGTAATGAAATAGGGAATCAACCTTAGGAGGACCTTGAGATCACAATGGCCACCTAGTTTTTGATAAAATGCTCAAATGAGCTAGAATCATGAACTCCTTCCTAATTTATGTTCGATTTTGCTATGTCTCTAAATGGATCAAAGTTTCTAGGATTTCGGAACTATATGGTGAATTAAGGAAAATCTCAAAGCGAGGTATGATGGATAAACTCTTCTTCAAGAGTTTAACCCCACATCACCTTTGTAAAATTCCAAGATGTTTAATACAAGTCGAATATTCCGAATAAGCTTTATGGTAAAGGATATGTTCAATTAGTGATCAAATACTCTTATTATGTTGTGCTAGTGATTAAAGATTTGTCCAACTATGGATTATGTATCCACATGTTATAATTCCAAGTCGTGTTACATATGACAAATTGTTATGCCAAACTGTGTAGATATTGTAATTGGTATTGTTGTTACGCCTCCACCCGCACGTATTGGGGGTGAGGCGGTAGGGCCGCTTTGTGTAGGAAATGGTATTGTTGTTACACCTCCACCCTTACGTATTGGGGTGAGGCGGCAGGGCCGCTTTGTGTAGAAAATGGTATTGTTGTTACACCTCCACCCACACATATTGAGGTGGGAGACAAGGCCGCTTTGTGTAGGTATTGGTATCATGATGCACCTCTACCCACATACGTTGGGGTGAGGTGGCGGGGCCGCTTTGTGTAAAGATGGTTACATAGTTCCTCGTCTTAAGATATATTAGTGATTTGGTCCGGTCTTGATAACCTTCGTTGGCTTTAACTCTTATCTATGCTATTCTATTGTCACCCTGATTCATCATGTTTATGCTGTAATTCCATGTTCATTATTATGTGTTTGGTTTTCATACTAGTACTATTCGACATGTACTAATGCCCCTTTTGCCGGGGGCGCTGCATCTTTAATGGATACAGGTGGTTCCATAGCGGAGGATCTGACCAGTGATAGCGATATTCAATCTTCCCAGTTGAGTTGGTGAGCCCCATCTCATTCCAGGGTTGTACATCTTTTGTTCTGTTTGTATTACTATGTTTTGAGGTATAGCCGGGGCCTTGTTACCAGCACTACCACCGTACCCTTTTGTATCTATTAGAGGCTCCGTAGACATAGTGTGGGTGGTATGTTGGTGTGGAAAAAGTCAAAATAGAAATGTTGTAATTTGTATCATTCCGCATCAAACTATGAAAGAATATGTATTCTGAAACTTATAAATGATGTAGCTACAGATAATGAAATAAAGGTATTGTACAGGCTTTCTCGGCCGGGTCATCTCAGTTGAGTGCCGGTCGCGCTCCCCGACTTGGGGCGTGATACTTTATCTCCCGGATTGAACCGATATCAAGCAATCGAGTTACCTCTTCTTTGATGAATTTTTTTCTGACCTCGGCCATAGGGCATTTCTTCTGCCTTACGGAGGGATAGTAAATTCCAGGATCAACTTTTGTACGACCACTTCTAACGGAATACATATCATTCCGCATCAAACTATGAAAGAATATGTATTCTGAAACTTATAAATGATGTAGCTACTGATAATGAAATAAAGGTATTGTACAAGATTGCTCGGCCGGGTCATCTCAGTTGAGTGCCAGTCGCGCTCCCCGGCTTGGGGCGTGATACTTTATCTCCCGGATTGAACCGATATCAAGCAATCGAGTTACCTCTTCTTTGATGAATTTTTTTCTGACCTCGGCCATAGGGCGTTTCTTCTGCTTTACGGAGGGATAGTAAGATCCAGGATCAACTTTTGTACGACCACTTCTGACGGAATACCTGTCATATCCGCATGCGACCACACAAAACAATCAATTTTAAATTTAAGAAATTCTATAAATCCTGACCTGAGCTGGGGGTTTAATCTTGTCCCCAAGTGGAACTTCCTCTCTAAGAATATCTCAAACAATGGGACTTGCTCGAGTTCTTCCGTTGTAGATTTGGTTGAGTCCATTTTTTCTGGTACCTGAAAATATCTTGGTACCTGATAGGACTCCGATGATTCCTCCCCTTTGCTGACTTCGTTCGGCTCGGGAGCAAGCTTCGGTTCCTGTAATTTCTATGCCGTATTCTCCTTTCCTTTGCTACTGAAAACTAAGATCACATTCATCTCCCTTGCTGCCAACTGATCTCCTCTTATTTGTCTAATTCCCTCCAGATTTGGAAATTTCAGAAGTTGATGGTATGTTGACAACACAACCTTCATGTCGTGTAGCCATGATCTTCCAAGAATAAAATTGTAGCCCATATCACCGTCTACTACTTAAAAAAGGGGGCGTCATCCCCTCGGCATTTGTGGGCAATATAATTTCCCCTCGGGTAGTCACGCTTGCTAAATTGAACCCGCCGAGGAGCTTTGTTGCCGGTATAATGCTTCCGGTAAGCTTGGCTTGTTCCAACACTCTCCATTGGATAATATTGGCTGAACTCCCTGGGTCCACAAAAAATGGTTAATTTTAAAATCTAAAACAATAAGGGAAATTACCAGGGCATCATTGTATGGTAGTAGGAGTTAATCTGCGTCCTCCTCCATGAAGGTGATGTCGTCCTCAACAACTTCCCGGCTCTCTTTCTATTGGTCAAAGATACATTCGTCCTTTCGCTGCCAAAAAGGTTACAACATTAATCTCGTTATCCCCGAAAATCATGTTGATCGTTAGACGAGGAAGATCTTTTCCTACTTTCGAACCGATCTTCCTTGATATTCCTCATAGCCAATACTAGTTCCATTATGCTGACATTGAAATTGTATTCAGACATCATGAGGTAGGTGGAGTCCCGGGGAGCTGATGCCTCTTTGTCTTGCAAGGATCTGTTATTTTGGATACGATACGCTCTCCTATCTGTAGCGAACCTATCCGCCGACCGAAAACCTCTGTCGCGTCCTTTGGCCCTTCTGTAGGGAAAAAACCGACCTCTGGAAGACCGTTGGTCAACGTTAAAATCATATTTCATCTTTTCCTTATTCTTCTCTCGGTCCCGTCCCTTACTTGAAGCCAGAAAATCGAGTTGGTCATCATCAATTCTTATCTTCGACTCGTAGTGGTTGTGAACATCTGCTCGTGTTGTTGCTTGGAACTCGAGCAGACTTTCTTTCAATTTCGGGAAGCATCATAACTCCTCAGATTCAGCCCTTTAGTAAATGCTTAAGCTTCCCATTCGTCTGACACGGTCGGTAGCAACATTCTTTCCTTCTGGAATCTGGTCACAAGCTTCTGCAGCAATTCAGACTCTCCTTGCGCAATTCTGAATATGTCGGCCTTTGGGACCTGTACCTTCCTGGACCCAGCTGGGCCTTCACAAAAGAATCCGCGAGCATCTCGAAGGAATCTATTAAGTGCTCGGGTAAAATTGAATACCATGTCAGGGCCCCTTTCATGAGGGTCTCACCGAACGTTTTCAACAAGACCGATTCAATCTCGTGCGGAGCTAGATCGTTTCCTTTCACCGCCATTGTATAATTGGTGATGTGCTCCTGAGGATCCTAAGTCCCATCATATTTTGGCACGTATCTTGAACTGCTTCGGGATCAACTCCGGTGCCGCGCTTGGTTTGAACAACAACTGGATGTATTTCATTGAGGTCGGTCCGTTCAACACTGGCAATGCACCCCAGATCTGGTCCATTCGGGAATTTATTTACCTTATGAATCACATGAGTTCGGTTTTGAAGGTATCGTTCTCACTATTGTTACCGGATCCTCTATCGTTCCCCCAGGCCCTGTCGAAGCCGACCTCACCCTTCAGGGTGTTGTTATCAATCCTTTGTGCTGTCTAGTTTGCGGGAGTACTGGGAGGAACTGGACCTCGTCCATTTGCATTGTTGGAAGCACCTGACAACTCCCGCCTCAACTCCATCATGATCTGATCCTATCGCAATAGATGGCCCATAATAGCCTTTTGTTGCTCCCTCAGGATTCTTACCATTTTAGTGACGTGCTCGTCTTCAGCATCATCAGGAGTTGCCTCCCGAACATGTCGTAGAACTTGCCCACCATGGACCGCCGTGGCCTCATCCCCCTTGGGCCTTAGCATTGTGTGCGACATTTACATCGTTATCTGCTATTTTTTTTATGATTTTTCGCTAAGAAACAAAGAATTAAACATGTTAGTAATAGATACAAGGATCAACTCAATTACGCAACTATCTAAGCCCCACGGTAGGCGCCAAACCGTCTATCCGTAAAATGGTACAGATAAATTTGTAACGTGATTTATAGACAAGCGAATCGATTTGATCCCAAAATGATAAATACATTAAATAAAATGCAAGACTTAGTGTTGAAAACGAGATAATGCAATGAATTGCTTGGTTCCAAGAGTGTGGCTTATGAAGGCAGTAATGCCAATATTAATACGCAAGAAATAAAATGTTATTGAGCTCTTGAACAATATATAACATAAGTTTGCCAGAAAATTCGTGTCCCTCTATTGGCTGTTGAACTCACTATTTATAGTTGCACCTAGGGAACAAGGTCCTAGGATCAAGCCCTCTTAAATGACAGTTATTGGTGCCATTGAAAAATGTGTAACGACAAGCTATGAATGTCATATTTTTATAACAGACTATATATGCAATATTGCAGAATATTCTTCATTGAATGCTATCTGGTGGCAGACATTCATTTGTCTTTATGAGAAGCATTCCTTTCGGGGCTTTCCGGTGACAACCGAGAGTGCTGTTCCCAGTCTTGATTTCCACCTGTCTCGCTTTTCATCTGTTTCTGGTTTCACGTGTCGCTCTATTATGCGACTATTTAATATGAACAAATTTTAATCTATACAATAATACTAAATTCTGTCCCGAAATTATTATCCGTAATTCTTGTACCAAATGACCCATGAGAGTTTGGTTTAAGATCTGTAACTCTTTTTCTGGTCAATACATTAATATGGGGTTTATTACAACCCCAATGTGTGATATTTTGATTTTTGCAAGTGAAATCAGTACGGTATGAAAAATCAAATACAAGGCAGACATTAAAGCCAATGACAAGTTTTTTGTGTGACACTCATGAATATATTCGCACGGTTATTCTCTTCTTCAATACTTCAAACAAGAACCATTGATGTTCTCTTTTTCACTCTACCTCAAACAAGAATGTCATCATGTGATGACTTTGAATAGTTCTAATCGCAGCTAATGTGTTTGAGGAGCTAATTATTTGAATTTCAGTTTTGTGCACTTCAATTATTGGTTGCAGGATCCTACACTTGTGTGCAATGCACCTTCGCTGACAATAGCATTTAAGAAATTAGGAGCATGAGAAAGTTCTCGTTAGGTTATTAACGTTATAGTGCAATGTGATAATCCAATCATCTTTTGAGAGATCAATCTCTAATTCATCATCGTAAAAATTGTACTAATGCTTTCTTCATCATGAGTAGTAGGCTGTTCTCTTTGAATATCTAATAGTTAAAAAAAAAATCTTGGACTCATTTTCTAGTTATTTTTTCGTGATTGGTTTACTTAACTTACCCTTAGAGGAATCACATACATTTCTCGCATAAAATTTGTCCAAGGTTATCTTTGTTTTGTCATGTTTTCTCATTAGTAAGTAGGTAGCTCGTTTTCTGTTCTTGGCTACTGCAAACTCATCACTTTGTTATTAAATTACTCCAGGTGATTTTGGTGATGACAATATGCACAATTTTAGCGGATATATTCATAATCAACTTAATGTTAATATCCTCCAACTTTACTAGTGTTTTTATCCTTATAATAAATCCTAATAATCCTTTTACAGGAGGTTTCAAATAGGTCAATTTCCATTTTAACTTCCCGCTATGCTTTGATGTGATGCCGTTACGAAGAAAATAATAATTTATTAAGGCTCTGAATACTATTTCTTCTCACAATTCGCCACAAATTTTTTTATATGAAATAAACTAGCAATATCCTTATTTATAATACGAAACATATTTCAACTAGAAACATGAAAATATAATCCTATGTAGTTATGACTACAAATCCTAACTAGACATGAATTAAATAAACTAGTAAATACCAAATTTGAATTTCTACTACAAGTTTGAATTAGTTTTTCAATATTCTCCGGTAATTCAAAGTTGTATACGTCTGACTTTTGGAGAATTTCTCTTACTTCTACTTTTGTTGAAGCACTTGTCTCCAACTCCCGTTAATGGGCTTTGTCGCCAACAACTAATTTTGTTGAAGTACCTGTATTTAACTTCAGTTGATGCACATTGTCATCAACACCTAATTTTGTTGAAGCACATATCTTTAACTCTCGTTGATGTTGATGAAGCATATGTCTCCAACTCCCGTTGATGCACTTTGCCATCAACACCCAATTTGTTGAAGCACATCTCTTCAACTCATGTTGAACACTTTATTACCAACACTCAAATTTTGTTGAAGCACTCATCTTCAACTTCCGTTGATGTACTTTGTCACCAACATTTAATTTTATTGAAGCGCATGTCTTCAACTTCTGTGGATGTACTTTTTCACCAACACTCAATTTTTTTTATTTTTTATTTCTCTCTAACTTTTAGAAAAGATTGTTTTTCCTCTTGTACATATTTACTTGCACCTCTTTTAAATTGCATTATTTTTCTATCCTTCCAGCATGTTTCTTTTTATATGCATAATTAGCCCGATGTTTACCAACATAGTCATTGGCTAGCCGGACGGTACATATTGGCTAGCACCGTCTACCGGCAGCAAAAGCTAATTACTTGATTCTTTTAAGATCGTAGAAGTTTTAATACCAATATGAAGGAAAATAATCTTATTATAAATCTTTGAAAGCTCTATACAGTTCTCTCAAACCTCGACATTAAGTTATCAATATCCTTATTGATAATAGTATAAAATCTATTCCTATATAATTCTGAATTAAATAAACTAACCTAACTAGACATAAATTAAAAAAACTAACAAATATCAAATCCTAAACAATTTTGATTTTCTACTACAACTTTGAATTAATTTTTCACCACGTTATAATGCAGAATCAATGGAGAACATAGCCTACTTAGCAAATAAGATTATCCCACAAATAGGGAAGTTCTATCTAGATTAGGCCGATATATAGATGTTTCAGCTCGGGTACAAAGTAGAGAGTTTATCAAAGCACCCTTATCACCAATCAATTCATCGTCAGATGTTCCTGTATATATCCACAAAAACATGAACGGTTCTTGCATGTTGATTCATAAAATCCTCCTAAACATCAAATCCAACCAATATATATCATGGATCAAAATATAAAAAAATTTCTTAATTTTTGAAATAATAGGAAAAGCTACCACAATACTTCAAAATTGGTCTAACACGCGATGACTTACCAACTATGATAAAACCGAGCGTAAAAAATGCTAGGTTTTGTAAACCTTTATATAGGTAATGCAAATAGTTACATGACATCCCTACTAATGCAACTCTAATAATGCATAGTCAATTACGTTAGTTACTACTATAACAATAACAAGAACGGTAAAAATTACTCGTACTGGGTGTATACACCAAGCAAATAAATGACACTTGTAACAATATTTAACTACAATCGTTAGTACTTAGCTATGATTAGCTAACTTTTATTTTGTATATGATATTATAATATAAACTTATACTTGATCACCTTGCTATTCCCTTGTGCTCTTAATGGAAAGTAGAATGAATAAAAATAGTGAATCATTTTTATCAATTCTCGTGGCCAGAATATTCCAGTAATTCTTATGGAGTGATCAGAAGTCGAGAAATTTTTTGTCGATTGTCATTTACACCCCTTCTTATAATATTGTCATTTATATTTTGTTGCCAAATATTTTCAATAATTTTACTTTTGGTTACATGACTTTTATTGGCCAGATAATTGTAGTTTTATTATTCTGCTCAAACTAAGTGCTGGCCAACCATTCAAATGGAATACATATTGAAACAAAAGTTCCAAGAAGCAAAGCTCTATTCCACCAAAAAGACTCTGGTACCAATCACAAGAAATTAGATCCCTCTCATTCTACTTTTCTAGCTTTAGATATCATATGTTTTGGTTTAATTACTTTACGAAGTAGGGTAGAACAAAATTTTTTGGTTGTAGGTGATTGAGGTAGTAATAAAACAGCCTTGCATTTGATAAACTAAATCTTTCAAGAAGATTGACGGAACTATAACAAAGACATAAACAGAGCACTAAAACTTGCTTATTATGCCTCAATTATCTTTCTTTTTAAAATTATTTATTGAAAAATGACTCCTAATAAACTTTAGTTTTCCCCCCTATGATTAACTTAATTAGAGTTAGTATAAACATCCGGTGCGGGTAAATTTTTACCAACAAAAATCAATGATGAAATTATAAATAAAGAGTACAATAAAATATAACATGGTGTGGGTAGGGGTGTATAAACCGAACCAGAAAATTGCACCATACCGATTAAAAAATCCGACTAGATTTGATTTGGTATTGAGTAAAAAAAAAAATCTAACCAAACCGATATGTAAATATGTAATTTTTTATATACTTTTAAGACTTTTTATATAGAATTTTCTTTTAAAAAAATGTCTAAAAATATTTGCGATTCTCTTATGGGATGTAATATTTAGTTAAATATGAAGTGGTCCATTAACTTTAAATAATGAGTTGTATGATCACATTCTTATCAAGCGTTAGTGAAATGCGTCAATCTCTTGTTCTTCCATATTCATTTGTAGATTTATTAAATTCTTATATCTTTTTCTAATTTGAAATGGTATTTCGATAATCTAAATTAAATAGATCATATCATTATATAGGTTCATATTTATTTTTATATTTAATTGTTAAATTAGTAATCTTAAAAGTGTACATCAACATAAAATCATTGTCAGACGACTAAAAAATAACTATCATGTGTTACTAAGAAAATTCTTCCATAAGAATATTTTAATAGATCATATATTCGTCATATTTTTTAATTTTAACTAAACATATTTTATGCCGCTCCCAAACGCACACGCAAGTATACGTGGTCGTACAAGTAATAAAATGATAAGTCGAGTGTCGAATCCACAGAGACTTGTATCAACTACCCAGTAAATTTACCAAGATTGTTATTCAGTCAAGCCAAAATCGAGTTCAAAGATGTGATTATACTAAACTATAATTCTAAGTAGCAACTAAATTATCAAGTAGCAAAATAATTGTGGCGTATTCAGTAGAGAAAAATATTCCAGGGTTGTGATCGATGCACCAATCCTATTGTGCTCTAGTTAACTCTCCCTTTCATACAATTCACTCATGGTTGCTAATTAATCGAACAATTGCTCTCATACCCTTCTCCCGAAGTACTACTCGCTTATTCAAAATAGATTAAGCTAGCATATATTCCTATGGAATCAATCTATCAAGAACGCATTAAGATTATGATATTTAATTAAGCACAATGACTAGGTATATTCCTATCCTAACCACAAATCCGCCCTCCCTAAGAGTTAAGATCGCGCTACCTTCAATTCTTCTCTAATCTATATACGACTTTCCCAACTATAACATAGATAGTAAATAGAACATAACTGCTAGTCAGACAATTAAGCAATTAATCACAAAATTGAAGAAACAACCATATATTAGTGAATTATAATCAAGGTTAATCTAAC